>JAATLQ010031816.1:0-53591 GCA_013421005.1 Heliconius erato x Heliconius himera
GTATAAGTGCAGTGGAGACTATTAGACAAATGAAGTCAAGTGGGCCAATCCAGTTACTTTGATTAGTGATGACCCAATTACGTTCAAGAGGCGTAGACGACCTTCAAGCAGTAGGGCGGATCCAGTCAGCCAGGTGAAAGTAACGGGGCGTGCGTTTACGCAGGTTGGATATTATAAGATGTATTGACTCACGTGGGCGGAGTAGTAAGTACCAGGCGAGCAGGAACAAAGTTGAATCTGAATAACACTCCTTTGAACTTATAATCTCCTATTTTTTTTAAGTGAATATATTTAGATGAATTGATTTTATTTATTTATTTATTATAATGTAAATAAAATTAACACGGACTATAGACACGTTTACACCTTACGGTGGTCCGGGGGGAAGAGGACCTAGTGTTAAGACACTCCGTTCCCCACTTTCTGCCGTATTCTGGAGGCATTGCGTGTTGAGTGGCAAACCGTAATTTGAAGTAAAAGTAAAAAAACTACGAACCTTAACATATTATGCATTTATCAAGGCCGCGCTTAAACTCAACACCAGAGCGAAGAAATGGAAATATAAATTTAAATAAATATTTCATCTCCTCGAGTGGGGATCGAACTCACAACCAGTCGGTTTTACAGTCACTGGCCTCAATATTCTTATAGTAGCGCTTTAATTACTTGATAGCATACTTTATAATAACGCTTCGGTACTATTGCACTCGCACTTATCGCGTTTGTCCCTGAACGTTATTGTTAAACTTTAACTAGATTTTACTTGTATTAATAAACAATTTTGAGGAAAAAATCACGAACGCAGGCCTGACTAGGACTGATTTTTTTTTAATTTTCTTCAAGTATCCGTTTTTTTTTTTCAAATCAATTCCCAAATATCTGCTAAACCGCGCAATTCACATAGAGGTGAAATGGAAAGATACTGAGGCCCCCTATCCGTAGACCACCGTTAATCCGTTGAGGTACAACCTGTTTTAAAATATTTTGCATTGTTACAGCTATAAAAGCAGCAAAGGCAGCATGTTCATGATGAAGGTTGATGTAAGACTGCGGGACGCAGGTTTGATCTCTGGTTAGATCCCAAGCGGACTGTGTTTATTCGTTCTAGAATAGGCGATGAACTTTACAAGTGATTTTTGGTGTACGGGCGTGTAATAACTTTTTATAAGAAACATTGAAGTGTAACCAATTTGACATTTTTATATCTACGGTCGCCATTAATGTCACATTCTAAAACGTGATCTTTGGATCATAATTATGTTTATTTTTGTATAAAATTAAAATTATTTAACTTTTGTTAAAATATTTTATTACACAATGATAGCTAAATTACTGAATTTATAATTTAGGATGACAGTTAGCAAAATTGTATTATTATCATTATTAAACTATATTAAAGTTATCAAAATTCATACTCTTTCAGTATGAACATTGTATTTAATGGGTTGTAATATAATGGCCTTTTTCCTTATTTGTAGGATAGTGGGGAATGGAGTGTCTTAACACTAAGTTCTCTCTGCCTACCCTGCCATATGCAGTTTACATGAAACTTATAGTGATGCTAGCTGAAACTATATAACATATGAATATTTAAGCCAGATTAAAATGAGATGTTTAAAGAGTACTGTGCTTCAATACATAGATTGCATATTATATTTGTGTATTTTAAGAAAGTGCACTTTACTTTTAATTATTGTATTATAAAAATAATATAATTTAACTACAATTTATTACATATTTTTTACTTGTGGAGTTTATAAAATAACAATGAATATTGTAAATATTATAATTGTATAGAAAATATTATTCACTATTAAGACGGCGCGAAAGGTGATAAAACAATAAAAACATTTTATGAGTTTTCACTTTTTTTATTTATATTCTAGAAACACGGGGTGTAACTTAAACATAAGTTCGTGTAATTATCAAATTCGAAAAGATCATTACTAATTATTAAGACAACATTTACATAATGTAATGTATTACATTTCATGAATCCAATAAAAGTAAGATAGATAAGCTTTTTGTGTATTTTAACATCATTAATAAATAACACAAGTCAGTTAAAATGTATAACATCACTATTTATTTTTCTTGAGAGTGAACCACATATAGTTAATATATATATATATATATATATATATATATATTTATTAAGGGCAAGAGACTTTTTCTTTTTATTTTAATTATGAACGCTCGTCTTTAACATTTAATATTTAGCTAGTAGCGGTCTCTTCAATTCTATTTTAATTCACATCTGCCTTGCGACTGCTCTTTCTCTTAACGAACAACGAGCCCTTTAACATTATAATTTTTTTTAATTAAAATTGTAGTACATATTTATAATGTCCGTCACTTGCGTCGCGGCAGTTGGTGGCGTTAGTAGTAGTTGGGGTATTGGGGCCAGGGGTGTGGGTGGTGCTGGTAAGGTGGCTGCTGGTAGCCCCAGGGCGGCGTGTAGGGCTGCGCGTACTGGTCGTAGGACTGCGCGGTCGTCGCCGGCGTCTGGTAGTACGCGGCCGCACTCGCAGTCGTCGTGCTTGTTGTTGTGCTTGTTTCTTTCTTCTTCGTCGCATCTGCTGTGGTTCTGTAAAATTATTTATTTTTTATAACGGTTTATTTGCCAAATATTCACATTTGCCAAATTAGATATTCACATCTATACTAAGTAATTCTAAAATTGATTTTAAAAATTAAATAAAAAAGGGTGGAGCACATAAACATGCTAGTAATTTGTAAAATATGTAATTTAAAATCGGAGCACACATTCGATTAAATTAACTACGGCTTACCCAACTCGCTTGTTTCTATCACATCCAACCTTAACCTACTTGATTCTACTACCTTGTTACTTCTTTCTCACCCTCAGTATGATGTGTAATAAAAAATACTATAGAATGAAGTAAATGTTACTGTGTAATTGTAAAATCGATTCAACTAGTTCGGATAATTGACACTACAACAACATAATAATAAATAATAGGGAATGAAATGTCTTAACACTAGGTTCCCTCTGCCTACCCTGTTGTGAGCGAGATATAGCGTAATAAGCTTAAATGTAGAAAGTAATAAATAAAAAATAAAGGTGTGTGCGTACGCGTGCGCGGCGGGCGCGTCGTGCTTGCCGGCGCGCGCGCGCTTGCGCAGGTGCTTGTGCGCGGCGCGCGCGTGCAGCGCGGCGGTGCGCGCCGCCTGCGCCGGACCCAGCTCCTCTGCCAGCTCGCGCCGCCGCGCCGCCAGCGCCGCGCACGTCTCCGCCTCCGCGCCCTCCTGCTTCTCGTAGCTCATTACCAACTCTGCGGGACAGACATTCATGTATCAGATTGTCGGGTTTGTATATAGAGCACTAAAATCAAAATACTTATAAGATAGGAGCAGTAAAAATATTTGCTATGAAACTCCTAGTTTTATAGCAAATATTTTTACAGAATTCTTAAATAATTTATATTATACTTTTATAACAGTGTCAGATTTGTGTGAGTGGTTACTTTTTTATAATAAATAATAAACGCCAAAACGAAGCACAAATAATACTTCATTAATTTGCTATAAAATAAAATATTTGATATCATAGTAATAAACATATAAAGAAAAAAATAACACAAAAAATGATTAAAACTTCCCAAACATTAGAAAACACTAACCTTCTAATTCCTCGAAGGGCGTGCCCGGTGTATGCAAGGCGACGTCCAACCGCTGCATATGCAAGCGGGCGTTGAGGGGGTCCTTCTCCAGGGCGGCGTCCAGGGCTCGCCGGGCGGCCGCGGGCTCGCGGCGCACGTGGAACAGGAAGCGCGCGTACTTGATGGCCAGCGCCGAAGCCACCGACTTGTTCTTGGCCGACGACATGTAGCCCTCGTACAGCTGGACGCACCGGTCGTAGTCGCCGCGTCGACGCTCCAGGTTTATACGTCTGGTGCGAAATTTTATATTATTAAACATATTTTTTTGTTTATATAAGTTATGTACTTGTGTTATATAGCGCTCGGTGTCACAGGCGGAAAACTTGAAATGCTCACAAAGGAGAGACCGGGTGAAAAGCGCCGGTGGGAAAGGAATATCTTCAATTCCCACACTTATTATTCCATCGTGGAGTAATTAAGTAGTAGGTTAAGTTAGATTAATGTAGGTTTAAACAGATTACTGTTCTTTACTTTCTAACATTGAAAGCAGTAATCTTAGATATAATTTAGTTTTAAATTGAATTTGTATTTCAATTTAAGATTTTATTAATCTAAGTTTTGTATATAAAAATCGTATTTTCTTAACCCTCCAACTGCAGCCAACGTAACTCTTGTAATAAGATAAGTCATAATAATATTTATTAGTCTATAAATAAATAGTAGTCGATATTTGGCCGTTGTAGCACAGAAACAGGGTTTGAGTGTTGTGGGCTTGACAAATCATTATCATTTCCTCTTTTATAGTAACAAGACAAACCGCAGTGTTGAGTCCTGCCACTAACTCCATAATATCTCAACTACCATTAGGTTCTCTTTATCAACCTTTCTATATGCGGGACACATTATGAACCAAAATATTGTTAATTAAGTACATTATATTTAAACACAGTAGTTTAAAAATATCTAAAACTAATTTTTAACAAACAAAAACATAAATATTGAATGATCGATCTATAATTAAACACAAAAAGAAAAAAGACAAAACACAATTATCCATCAAATTCAAAATAAAACTTAACACACCTGTATTGTATCTGGACTAGATTGGGGCAGGTCTTCTCGATCCTGTCCAAAATATCGGCGGCGCGGGCGGGGTTGTTGTTGGCCTCCTCGAAGTGCGCCCAGTGCAGGTGCAGGTCAGGCTTGTCCAGGTGGTGGACGGTGCAGGCGCGCTCCAGCACCTCCCGCTCCACGGCCACCAGCGACGGGTTGGTCGGGATACGCTCCTCCAGGAACTTTATTAACTAGAGAAATTGTAATATAGAATAAAATATTATTTTATATTTTGTCTCACACTATATCTCGCATATAATCGGGCAGGCAGCGACAACTTAGTGTTAAAACACATCTTACTATGCTTTGAGCATGGAACCCACAACAAAATAAACATTTCAATTCAATTCAAAGGCAGTTTCTTTTGCTTCAAGATATTACTAAACGACAAATTTTGTAATAAAAAACTAATAGTTAAAAAGGGAAACAGTATATATATTATATTTTGGGGTATTATATTTTTACTTTGCAAAAGAATTAACAAAAAAAATGTATTTTCTTGTTAAACATAATATTTTCGTTGTTAAGTGAGTCGGACAATGCACATGTTACTTGAACTTAAAAAGTTGAAATTATACATGTAAATAAGGTATGGAGTTAAGTGAAGAACCAAGACAGAATTCTTCGAAATTCCTACAAGAACAGCCAGTTTCCAACAGGAAATAAGTAACAGTAACGAGCTATTATTAGTAATAAAATGATTATAAGAATTTACCCGCATCCAGAACTCCTCGTAGAGGGCACACGCAATAAGGCACCTCTCGTGCAACACTAGTGCACGTTTTAAAGAGCCGTGTTGTTTCTCCCATTCAAGATACGCCTTCCAGTTCTTTAGCTGACAACGCTCTAACGGCTTCACGTGGAAATAGGGACGCTTGATCTGTAAGTGATTATTTTATAAGATTTTTTTTAAGTTCACGCGGCAGGGGGAACCTAGTGTTAAGATATTCAGTTCCCCCACTCACTGCTCAATTTTTGAGATATTGTGTCTTGATTGGCGCGGAACTCAACACCGCGCTATGTATGTATAAAATAATAAAAATAATTCACTCCGACATCCCTACTGTCGAACCACAAAAGTCGCGTTTATAGTCAGACGCTGTCCCGTAGCACTTTGAATGTTGAAAATATAAACAAATTTAATACGAGATGAAATGTATAGCTACATTATAATAATTATATGGAATGTAAATAATGTTGAAATTATTATGGGCATTATGGCGCAGTGGGACAGCCTTTGTCTTCTATAATCTTTTTGTGGGTTCGAGATCTAGACTTTGATTAATAATTTTAAGACAAATGAATCTAAAATTTCGGCGATAGATAAACAAAAAGCGGTGGGACACTAAATCCTATTATCGGAACAAAGGGTGAAACTGATAATTCACATATCGAATTTAAGGGAAACGGAGTGTCCAACCCTAGGTTCCCTCTGCCTACTTTGCTGTGTGCAGGATACGGCGTGAAGCTGAATTTAAGCATGATTAAAATATATTATTCACCCCTTCCTCGAACGTCCATCGTGCGGCGACCTCTTCGCCGGTCGCTTTGTGTATTTTCCTTCGTGCAGCGATAATTCTCTCTTTTATCGCTTGTGCTTCTTCTTCTGAAGCCTAATAATTAGTAGAAAAATATATTAATAATTAGAAGTTATTCGATACTACATTATTAATATAATATTGAGCATTTAATTATGGCTGGTTAGTATTATAAGGCAATGATAATCAAAATAAACTCACAGTAACCGTACATTTACATATCATACAACACAGCTGTATTTTTCTTATTTTCACATTAATATTAAGTTTTAACTTTCAAATTCAAAAAGAAAATTTGGTAGAAAAAAAAACATTGTTAAATACTAGCTAAGAATGTATGTTTTCGAATAGGATAATTAAAACAAATTTAAAAAAATTGTTGATCAAAATTAATAAGCAAGGGACAATACTTAAATTCATTTTGAAAAAATTAAAATGAAAGTATAAGTAATTGAATTATCCGGGTTATGCAAATGTTATTTCCAGAATGATCGTTTGGGTAGTGAGTTTATGAACGAATTTTAG
Organism: Heliconius erato x Heliconius himera; assembly: GCA_013421005.1. NCBI lineage: Eukaryota > Metazoa > Arthropoda > Insecta > Lepidoptera > Nymphalidae > Heliconius > Heliconius erato x Heliconius himera. The sequence goes on from JAATLQ010031816.1 coordinate 6,800, forward strand.
AACGCAATGTCTTTACAAGTTTTTATTTCAGTTTCACGCTGTATCCCGCTTATAACAGGACAGGCAGATGGAACCTTGTGTTAACCTTAAAATTAGGTTCCCTCTGCTTTGTTTCACTACTCCATGTCCCGTTTTCTTCTGAATTTTAGAGGCATTGCGTGTTGTTTTTCATTCACTTTTGTCTTGGTACCAGAGCGAAGAAATGAAAAAAGAAATAAATAGTAATTGTTTAGTGTTTTGTTCCTGGCCGGTAAGCTGGTAGGTGGTACTAACGACGTGGTCCTGCGGCTCGTCCTCGCCGGGCGGCAGGTCGGGCGGCGGCTGCGCGGGCGCGGCGGCGCGCACGTCCCCGCGCAGGCGCACCAGCTCCGCGCGCGACACCACGCCCGCCACCGGCTCCGACATCACGTGCTCTTGGAAACTGACACAACAACTCAAAATCAAACCCTAATATTTTTTTAGCTTCACGCTGTATCCCGCACCTAGGCAAGATAGGTAAAGGGAATCTGAGACCCTTGTGTTAACACTTAACACTTCTTTTCACTATTTTCCGCCGAATTTACTAAAGCATTGCCTGTTGAGTAAAATCAACGTCACGCCTCTTCTCGTTATCAGAGGGAGGAAATTAAAATATTAAATATTTCACTCCCCCGAGTGGGGATTGAACCCACAACAGTTGTGTTTACAGTCGCACTGTGTCTCTGCGCAACGATGGTCCAATAATTTTATCCAAATTAAAAAAGCCATATATTTTATTTTTTGATGTCAAAATGATTTACCACTAATCATTACTCAAACCTGAACAGACTACGACAAGAAACTCAGCGAGACTTTTTTAATTATTTATTTAATTTATTGAATCAATTCGAGAAATAAGTGAAAAACGAAGATTGCTGTTATCTCCCTAGCATGTGATATAGGAAAATTGTGAGGTTCATACAAACTACTAAAGTTTCATCTTTACTTTTACTCATCTTATGTTTTTAGTGACGTAGATAAAAAAGAATGTCGCATTAAGTCACTCTATTCTCCGTTTTTTATAAATTTTAAGAAACATATAAAACTAATACTAATATTTAGATTACAACTCTTGCCATATGATATCCATGCATACACTCACACAAAGCGTTTTAAAAATAACAGTAATTTTTAAAAACATAAAAAATTTACAATCATTGTCCTGTATTTTACGACTTAATTATTAATAATATACTTCATATAATACCTACTACGGTTAAAGAAATATATTTAAAAAATATAATTACTCACTTATCAAAGTGCGACGTGTAGCCAAGTGTGGGCGTGGCCAGCAACCGGTCGTAAATATTGGTGACCTGTAGACCGGAACCATTTTCCGCTTCCCATTTTATGTAAGATTCCCAGAGACGATCCGAACGGAACTCGAGACCACAGGCCTCTAAAATACATAGAAGTATATTAAATTATTATTTATAAGCTTCATATCACTTAATTGTACGCGCGGGATAGTAGACTGCCAACCTCCAACCCTAGTTATAAGAAGTAACCGTGATAACAAGCATACACTACCAATCTAGAACCAAACACAAATATTGCATATCGCTTAACTGAATGTTTCCTACACAAAAAAATAAGATAATCTATAAGAATTAATCTATGGTCTACAAAAACTGAACTGGGACACCCTAGGTATGAGTGAAACTCGCCGACTATACAAGCTGAAACAAACGATATAGAAATGTTCTACCACAGTTTATCAAAAACAGTTCTAAAAAACTCCTTCAAAACATGATTGTAATGGTAGAACTTCAATGGTTAAATTGGAACCCGTAGCCCAGAAAAAAATAACCCTAGGCCCACATTCATATACATAGCGACAAACCTCGAAGTAAAAATGAAAAAAAATGTGAACTTTGCACAAGAAATTAACTTAACCATACTTAATAATACTATATAAGAAAAACAAGAAGAATATGAGTGTTCCATCTGGGGATATGTACCCCAGATGGGAAGATAAAAAATTAAATAGACGTCATAATGATTAATAGAACCAATTACTTCTCAAAGTTCAGCGTCATCAACAACCTCATCTTTAATACTATATTAAACAAAGAACATCGTAGAAACGACCACAACCTACCACCAAAAATATATACGAAAGTAACAAACGTCAGACAGCTGAAGTGGAATTAATTGACAATGCTGACATATACCCATCATATTGAAAACTAAAATTGAGAATGCTATACATATGCTAATTAAAGAGAAAGCACCAGGGCCAGACGGTCTTAGTAATGATGTAATCAAGGAAGCACAGTCAGTCTTAGCACCTATCTTCAGAATTATTAACAAAAAAACAATAGATTAAATCCATCATAGTACTATTATACAAGAAGGAAGACCAATTCAATATCGGCAACTATCGCGCGATCAACTTAACGTCCGACATCTATAAACTCGTCGCGAAAATTATATTAAAACGTATTGAGCGAACATTGGATGAACAACAGCCAATTGAACAAGCGGGTTTTAGCAAAAAAAAATCCTGTGATAGACCACATCCACGTCGTACGCCAAATCCTAGAGAAGTGTATTGAATATAAACTGACATTCTACCTTGCGTTTGTGGATTATAGCAAAGCGACTCACTTGACTCACTAATTCTAAATGTTCTAGGAATCTCTTCAACCTCACGGGGACGAACAAAAGTATAAACTAATCCGTAATGTGTATGAACACAGCACTGCTTGTATATAGTTAGAAAGAAAAGGTGTTACATTAAGATCCAGAGAGGCACTAGACAAAGGGAATCCCTGTCTCCAAAATTATTCTCAGCCGTACTAGAGACCACCTTTAGAGGCTTCAATTGGAACAATTTGGGTATGAACTTTGATGGTCGCAAACTAACCCACTTAAGATGACGATATTGTTATTGTTGATAGCTAAAACACCTCAGGATCAACATGGCATGTTAAATGATCTTGCAAGTGAAAGCGAAAAAGTGAAACTGGAACTTAACCAACAGGAAACAAAATTAATAACCAACGGAGTGAAAGATCCAATAAAAATGAGAAATACCATAATTGGCTATTCAGAAGAGTAAAATATAAAAAATAAAATAGAAAAAAAAATTACAAGTGGCTGGAGAAGATATTGGACCATGAAAGAGATTATTAAAGACAAAACATTGTCCTTAGCAACCAAAGGGAAATGGGCACACAATCAGAGACAAAGGTAAGTTGGAGCAAATTAGGCACATAATGGTATCCCAAACAAGGTAAAAGAAAAGGGGCAGACCACCAGTGCAATGGGTGACGATATAAGACATGTAGCAGGGAAAATGTGGCAGAGTAGCAAACGATAGACGGGAGTGAAAAAGGTTGGAGTCCATTGCCAATTGGCAAACAGGTTTACAGATCTTAAGTAAGTAACAAATTGTTCAATCTAAGTTAAAGTTACAGTTTAAAAGATAAAGTCGTTCGAAGTATAAAATTGTTAATAATAATATATTGTATTAACAATTGTAAAACCAACTTACCTATAGCTCTCTCGTACTGAGATCTTATAAAGGCATGATCATCAGTCTTTGTCGCCTTTATATGATTGAGATAATGTATCCAAAGGTCGACCGAGAGGGGGATCGCTTTGAGCCCCCTTTCCAACACCTGAAACAGTCGCGAGGTCAGAGAGACGGCGGCAGGAGCGCCGCGGCGCCGCAAGCAAGGGAATAAATAAATAGCATGTATAATAATTCATATTTCAAGTAATAAGAACAACGACGGATGGAGGCAGCGAGAGGCGTGCGCCGCTCGCTGGCGACCACCGCGCGCTGAGCGCTACACCTGTTAAGTCCCGCGCCGCGCCGCGCCGCTCACCTACCGCGCCACATACATGGCGCCGCGCACTTAAATATCAAACACAATGTCACACAGTACAGCACAGTCTTAAATATATACAGCTAGTTATACAATATACGCTACAACATATGCGGTTACAGTGTGCGGCCCGACGACACTAGACGATAAAGTGTCCGCCCGCACCGGCGACTTTGTTACGAACGGCCTCGAAGCGCTGTTGGGGAAAAAAAACAGTTGCACAATACCAGTTAGGACTAAAATAATTCAAAATCCAAGTGTATTCACTGACACATTGATAATGAACATATCAATTTTATTCCTCATTTCACTCACCGTATCACTTAAATATATCGAAAGGGCGCAGTGCGAGGGTACTCACCTCGAGACACTTCTTTTTACTTCCTTTGCGTTTTTCATAGTCGGCGTACTTGCGCCAGTAGCCGTAGCAGTAGGGGTAGTGCGACAGGAAGGCGTCGTACGCTTCGCGCGCCGCCTCCACGTCGCTCTGTTGAAGCACAATACCTGACATTTTAGCACACATTTTGCCATATTTTGACAGTCAAATATCATCAATGTAGTGTGTCAGTTGGCCCTTGCCAATCTACATTTAATTCAGTTCCCATTGCTTCACAAAGCAATAAGATTAGCAGTAAGTTTCATCATTCAAAAAAATATATATTTCTAGCATATTAGCATATAAATGTTGTTGCGCCTGTCGTGGCGTAGAGGCACAAAGTGTGACTGGTTGTAAGTTCGATACCTACACGAAATGAATTTTTTTTATAAATTTATATTTCCATTTCTTCAATCTGGTGTGGAGGCAAAGCGCTGCGTTGAGTTCCGCCACTCAGCACACAATGCCTCCAGAAATCAGTGGAAAGTGAGGAACAGAGTGTCTTAACACTAGGTTCCCTCTGCCTACCCTGCTGCGTACGGGATACAGCATGAAGCTAATTTGATTTTTTTTCATATAAAAAATTGGTACAATGGAAATGAGGAAAGTTACATAAAGCTTAAAAGCATACCTCTTGGTCAACATATTGCAACAGGTATGTCCATCCAGTGAAGTCAGTGGGGTCATCGTTCACTACCTTCCAATACTTGTCAAGCTCGGGCAAAGTTTTCTTTTTAGGCTTTTCATCAACAGATGATCGCTTCTCAGAAGGTATGGGTTTGCTTTCACCATTCTATATAAAAGTGGAAAACAATGGATAAAAAAATAATTTCTAATAATTGGTATTTAGAATACATATAAAAATTTTAACGTAGCGAGACTCAAACCCGCACCTGGAGTTTCAAGACCCGCTACATATATACATACAATTTTTATATTTTTTCTAAATAAGTATTTTTCTCAATTAAGTGTGGCATTAAAACACTTTAAAAATGTTAAAAGAATTTCTAAAAATGTTATTTTATAAATTAAAAGCTACAAAACATAGGTGAAAAAATGTCTTAACACTAGGGTCCCTCTGCCTACCCTGCTGTGTGCGGGATACAGTGTGAAGCTAATTTTTTTTTTTTTTAAATAATTCAAAATTTGGTGGACAGTGGAAAATAAAGTGTCTTAACACAAGGTTCCCTTGCCTACCCTGCTATGTGCAGATACAGTGTGAAGCTGATTTAATTATTTTTTAACAATCATACCTTAGCTAGAGCTTGTTTTTTCCCAGCAGATTCACCCTCAGAAGTGGGTGAGCCAGGATCATAGCCATCCCTTTCTTCACCATTCTTTCTTTTACGAGATTCCTTAGTGTCCTTTTTAGATGCTGGTAGCTCATCTTCTGATACCACCTTTAAATTAACCAAACATGTTTATTTTTGTAAATATGTATAGTTTCTTTTTAAGCTTCACATATAATACACCAGACATAGAGCAAAAAATTCCCACTTCAGAGGGTTTGACACTATAATTCTCACATTGACATTTCAAGCCAAATTGGTCTCAGAAATTTATAATTATATAAATATTGTATATATATATTGTTTATTATGTCACACCTCTGTATCAGCAGGCAATTCCGCAGGTTTTGGCCCAGGTAGTTCATCATCAGACACATTCTCAGCATCCTTGACACTTGGTTTTTGAACTGCTGGTAATTCATCTTCTGACACAACTTCAGTTTCTTCAGCACCACCCATCTAAATAATAGGATTTTTATATTATTTGTATAATATATTTCACTCGACTACATTAAATATTTTCTAAAAAATACACTTCTTTTCTTTATTTTCATCTAATGTAAAAGGCATCAGAAGAAATAAAGTGTAAAAGTTTTATTTATTATATTTAAAAAACCATTTAAATGATTACTATACCTGAATGGCATCTTTATCAACAATATTATCAACATTTTCTTTATTGTTTTCTTCTTCCTTTTTGTTATGATTTTCCTCCACCACAGGTGCTTCTATAACTTCCATGCTTGTTACTTTGATAGTATCATGTTTTTTAATGTTTTCTTCTGTTGCCAGGCTATCCTTAACATCTAACTCTACATCTTGTAAGTCTTTATCATCTGAGGGCTAAAAAAATGTATTTAAGAAAACATATAACAAAATAAATAATTGAATACATGTATTACAACTTACCCATTATGCAAAATAAAGGATTAAGCATACCTTTAATAACTTCCTCTCCAAATTTCACCTTTTAGGTAAAAGGCAGTTATTTTCCTTCAATAAAAGTCATGGGGCCATAATTTCTATGCATGGAGGAATATTAAATGTATTTTAGACATTTAATATTCTATTTATCTATATTATAATTTAGTTTATATGTACTAAGATATGAATTACTAAGAAATAATGTAACAGAAAAAAATAAATAATAACATACCTCATTGTTTTCATTTATTAAATTGTTTTTATCAGAAATATCATCATGTTTATATTCATTACTAACTTCTACAGCATTGTCCATGTTAGTTTTTTTCATTTCGTCATCAGCAGAAGTAGAAATATCTGCATCACTTGCAATGTCATTTATATCAGGTTCACTTGGGGGCTCTGTTTCTGTTTTTTGATCTAAATCAATATCAGATCCTTTAAAAGTTGCACTTAAACGAGAATCTCCATCAGATAGAACATTATTCATGGAATCGCTCGGGAAATTAACGGCGTTGTCTCCAACATCAAACGAGTCGGCGTTGAAACTTTCGGTGTTGTTATCCAGATACTCGCCGACGCTTCCAGCAGACAACTCTACGGCGTGAAGGAAAGCCTGGTTTGACGTAGACGACTCGTCGACACCAACAGCATCGACACTATTAAATGCCCCATCATTCAGTAAATGTGACAAATCATTAGAATTTTCATTGATTAGAGGCCCATCGTCGGCATCCATTGCTCCATCCGATAAACACTTCTGTAACAATACAAACGGTAGTACAATATGTACAGAGCAACAATATGTACGCAAATGAAACGCTATAACCTCATGTACCTGTAAATAAGAATTGGCTTCTTCATCCATTGATCTATTCTTTAACTACATACACGTGCAGAATTTAAAAATAAACATACAAAATTTAGGCAAGCAAAAACGAAGAATAATCGCTTCACGGATTAATCACATAACACACTTCTCGTAAAACTCCGCTGAACGCTAGATAGCAGATACAATTATTTTTTTTAGAATCACAAATTATGCTAAATTGAAATACAGATAACAAATAACCACAGATTGAAAAACATAGTCAGCTTTAAAACAGCTGCCAGTAGCAAGAATGGGTACGGTACGGCGGTATGGCCTAATTTATATTTTATTAAGTATACTTTACTTACTCATTTAGATGCCTGTTACATGACTTAATTGAAAACCGTGCAAATGAATTTATTCATAGTGTTATAATATTTGTGCTATATACTCTTCTCTTGAAGTGATATTAGATTCCCGTAAAGACATACCGTACCTGCAATAAGTAAGGCTCTCATGGAGTTATTTAAATCATAATTAAATAAATAAAAGAATACAATTAATAAATTATTTTGATAAGCGATGCTAGTCGTGGCGCAGAGGCACAAAGTGTGATTGCAAAAACGTAGAATTATTTTTTTAATAAAAAAATAAAACTACAAAAGAAGATTTTTGTTAATAAACTTAAATCTTCTTCTTTAGTTTTAAGTTTCCTGTGCTGAAAAAATAAAAAATATTATTAAATATTATTTTCTCTCATTTGTATATCGTAGTCTCATATTATAGTCTCTCATTTGTTTTAGTCACAGTTATTTATCTTGGAGGATGTGCATAACATGAAATGAATTCCTCGGGAACAAGCAATTCAAACTTAAAGTGGGTACAACGCTAAACTGTATTCACATCACAATAACTTCCGTTGCAGGTTTTGGTGCAAAATGCAAAGACATGCTGTGAATGCAAAATGAAGTTTGCTATTCTTAATAGATAACGACAAACCATTCGATACAGAACAGCACAAATGCCTATTCGAAGTACTAAATAATTTTGATTAAACGATAAACCTTTATCAAACAATACAAAACGTGTACTGAAATCAAATCCAATCGTCAGAGTTTAAAGAGCAGGGTCTTATAAAGTGAGCATCATTAGAGATATTCAACAGGATTGTATTTCGTATCCAATCTTTTGTCGTGTCAAATATAGACGAATAATGATAATTTTTAAATTGATAACTTCTCAATCAACAAACTTCTAATCTGTTTTGGCCATAAACCCTAATATACATCAATCGGTTTCAATTATTTAGCCAGTGAGTGACTCAGAATGCGTCTCAGTGATTAAAAATGTGCGTATTTAATGCACCATGTAAAATTTATGACAAGTTACGACGATATCAATCCTAATTATTCACGTCAAATATATATTACTTTTAAAATCTGTTGCATTAAATATCATCATTTAAGCGTTATAAGCAAATTTACGTGGTTTATCACCATAAATCAACAATTCTCAATTATTGGAAGAGTGGATAAAAACACTCTGTTTACCAGTTTAGTATGGTTGCTTTAATTAGTTTATCATACTTAAATCTATACTTACAACTAATATTATGAATTCTTTAAGGTAGGCGTAGCACAGCGGCACCGCTGCGGACTATAAGAGTTGTGGATTTTATCTTCATTCGGGGAAATGAATTATTTTCAATTCTTCGCTCTAGTAATAATTCTCTCTGATAGAGAGAAGTATTGAAAATAAAAGAAATTGAAAGAAAGCGCGGTATTGAATTCTGCGATCACTCAATGTTTCGAGAATTGAGTGAAAACTGAACGGAATCTCGCGTGAATTTGATTTTTTTACATTAGATAGTTCATCGGATTGTGCTTATTATACAATTTCACATTGTAGAAAATTTATAAACATTAATTCTTATTAATGTTTATAAATTTTCTGATGATGTATGAAATTCATTACTTTGTACAATAAATATGACATTATAAATATCTCGGGATGGGAAATTAATTCATAATTTACGCGATTGCGGTGCAGAGAATCAGCATATGATTGTAAGCGTAATGGCTAAGCGCGGCGTGAAATTCCGTCACTAATATTCAGAAGGAAAGAAAAGTGCATAGTGCTCAACTCTAGCTTCCCTCTTCCTAACCTACGAAACACAGAATAAAGTATAAAGCTGAATAAAAAGAATAAATCTATTTGTTAAATTTCTTATCTTTCTAATAATGATAATGATGTTGAGTACGGTACCACAGACAATATAAATGCACCATAACCTGACAAACATATACATTGTCTGAGATCTTAATACTTTATTTAATCTATTATCTATTAACTGTCATCCATGTATAAATTATAATTTTTTAGTTAACCTACAATTTCTTTATTATTTTACGTATTTTGTAAAAAATTAAAATGTTTGGTGTACGCTCATCTATGTCAATGTTTCTCTCTGCAGGTCCTCAATTATTTCTTCAGCAGACCAGGGTAAATATTTGAAATCCACGTACATTTACTAATGGTTTGCCTAAATACAATTTTTACAAAAAATATTGTCTTCTTCGTTTATTTGTAATTTTTATTTTGTGTTTTTATAGAATACTTTTATATTAAAAAGGAAATGGCCACCACCACTGCACAAGAAAGGGGGAAGACCGTCCAAGTTAAGAGCTAGACATTTTGTGTATGATCTAGTTGAGGATACAAATATTGCCAAAAAACCAGACATGAAAGTAATTTTAAACCAATTTGTGGATGGTAAGAATATATAACAAAGAAATATTTGAGATAAAAATTATAAATCAGGTTAAATTTGCTTGAATGTTTGTATATTTGTTTCATCGTTGACACTAAGTCTAGAAAGAGTTTATATAATAATTAATTTTAATACTAATGTAAATATAATAGTTTAATATAATTTTTTAGGTGTAGGAAATGCTGGGGATATTTTATCTTTAAAACCGACAGTTGCATATAAAAATTACCTTTTGCCTGGCTTAGCTGCATACACAAATCCCCAAAATTTGGAAAAATATAAAGTAGACGAGAGTAAGCCAAAAGTAGAATCAAAATATAGTTCCCCATATGTCCAAAGGGTGAGTTCACAATAACAACAAACAGAATAGTAGCTTATAAAATATCTTTAATTATTTTATTTGTTACTGTAACGTTTTGATATATTAATTTTAGACAATGGGATGTTTGTCTAGTCTTGTCTTACAAATATCGATGAGCAAAACTCAACCATGGACATTGGAACCTTGGCATGTTAGGACAAGTTTTCGTAAAGCTGGGTATGTTGTGCCTGAATATGCAATAACAATGCCACCTGTCAGTATCAAAGGTCCAGATCTCAGTCTACAAGAAAAAGAATTTTATGTTACAGTTAAGGTAAGTTTTATATACTTTATATAAATAATGTAAAATATTATTATTATTATAAGTTTTTATAAAAATAAATAGTGTAAGATTGATATTAAGAAAAAGAATATAGTTACTTAAAAAAAAACACAAAACAAGTTTTTATTGCTTGTCATTAGGTATGTGATGGAGACTTAATTGCTTAGTATATCTTTCAGCTGGATATATATTTTTATATGTAACTTAGAAGCAGCTGATTTAATAGTAAATTGCATGTCATATATTTTCTTAGAGGTCATTGTGATGTTGTGAGACAGTGATTGATTGTAAATGTGATGGTTGTAGATTCAGTAACCATGGAGGTGATGAAATATTTTCATTTCTTCACTTTAGTGTTTTAGAGATGGCAATAGTATTAAGACACCCCATTCCCCACTTTCTGCTGAATTTTGCAGGTATTGCTTATTGAGTGACGGCAGTCAATGCCACTCTTTGCCTTGACACCAGAGAAAAGAAATGGAAACATAAGTTTAAATAAATATTCATTTAATAAAATATTAATAATATTTCATTTCCTCGAGTGGAGATCGATCCCACACCCATTGCATTACAGTCACACACTTGTGCCCCTGGGCCACGACGGCATCAGTAGAAAATTAAATATAATGACACTAGGCTCTTTCTACCTATCTTGCTTTGTTGGATATGATGAATAATAAACACAATCAGTGTAAACTGTCTGATGAGTGAGTATAAAACAAGAAAAAATAATTATATTCTATTAAAATATTTTTTACCATCTGCTACTGTTTGCATTGACTTTACAACCCTTGCCATGATACTTCTGTTAACCATCTGTTGTGAGTAGTATTAAAATAATATTAAAAGAAATAATTATGCTATTGCATTTTTAAAGTAAATATTTTAATTTTTTTTTTCTTTTTAAACTTCACGCTGTATCCCGCACACAGCAGGGTAGGCAGAGGTAACCTTGTGTTAAGACACTCCGTTCCCCACTTTCTGCCGAATTCTGGAGGCATTGCGTGTTTAGTGGCAGAACTGAACGCCGCGCTTAACCTCGACACCAGAGCAAAGAAATGGAAATATAAATTTAAGTAAATATTTCATCTCCTCGAGTGGGGATTAAAACCACAACCAGTCGGTTTTACAATCACACCTCGTGCCGCTGCGCCATGACTGGCCTCAAACTTGTTAGCAGTGTATTTACAGAGAGAAGTTGCTTCAACCAAACTTCCTAATTTCCTTTGATTTTAAATAATTTTCTATCTTATTCTACATTGCTAGAAAATGCACATTATATTGACCAATTTTTTTTAATATGTCTTATATTATATTAATACGTCTTATATATCAGTTAATCATAACAAGAAAGATTATGATCTATAAAAGTTGTTTATTTGGCAAATATTATGCTATAAAGGCAGTTGTGGGAGGCGGAAGGAGACATGTGGGATTGAGTGCTTTGTGGAATGATCATTGACTCATAGAAGCTGGCATGTTGCTCTGATTAGATATCCTATCTTAGCTTGGTTTGGATAGCTATCCAAGGAGTGAAACATGTATATTAAATAGTTTCTTTAACATCTGTCCCGTGAATTTTGTGTAAAAGGCTAAGGCCTTGTATTTTTTTTTTAGTTTATATTTTATTTATTATTTTTATCTTTTGACAGATAAATAACAAAGAACAAGTCAATGTGAGATGTAGAATCCATCACTGGGCTACAGGTCTTGAGAGACTACCATGGGTAGAAGCTCATTGGAAAAAGCCTCAAGAAGCTCTGATTCCAGACCAGGCTGCTATTTTGGAAAACATGCCTTTAGCTAGTTAGTTAATATGGAATATATGTGTAAGCAGATAGTTTAAAAATATTAAAAAATAAATATGTATTCTGTATTTTATTTATTTCAACCAAAAATCATTAATTGTGTCATTACTAAATTAAAAATAATTTTGGTGCGTATTTTTGAATAAATGTAAAATTCTAGTAGACTTTATGGCAATATGACATCAGATTGGACATTTTCGGAAATTTCTTCAGCATTGTCAATAGTTTTTACAGTATCATTTACACTTTCGGCCACATTTTCTGCGAGTCTACTGTCAGCATCTAGTACATTTTCTGTCAATTCAGATTCATTATATTCTTGTTGGTGGCCGTATTGCTCATTTTGTATTACTGGATATTCTTGCTGTACATTACTATCGTACTGTTGGTTATCAATTATCTCATTTTCATAATTATATGTATTTTCGGGCTGTGGCTGATCAGTAATGCCAATATTTTCCGTATTACCATATCCATAATTAACATCACCTTCATTCTGATTATCATATACAATATTGTTGGTAGCTTGTTGTTCATAAGTATTTTCCATTTCATATTGTTGGTTTTGGTATTGTGCCATATTAGGATCTTCATAGTTATTAGCATACTGCTGTTCATAACTTGGATCATAACGTTGTGAGGACTCTTCATGTCCATTGATTTCGCTAGTATAAGGTTCTTGATGAGACTCGTCATAGTAAGTGTATTCCTCATTTGGATAATTTTCATTTCCTGCAGAATAAGCCTCAGGCTCGTTGTTAATTTGGTTACTGTTATTTATATAATCTTCACTTTCTGTGGCATACGCTACATGTTCGTTGCTAACATTATTACCCTGATCGTCTACTACCTCACCAACTTCAACATTAGATAATTCTTTACTATCAAAATGGTCTTCATCAGCTTTGTATTCTTCCATACTATTCAAAATTATATCTTTACTACCGCGTTCTTCCTCTTTCTCTTGAGTTAATTCAGTAATACCAGTATTGGTATTATTTAATGCTTGGTTTATTTCCTCGTTCGTTTTTTCATGATGTTTTGTTGTTTCATTATTTTCATAATTCTCAAAACTATTTTCGTGTTGGTATGTATCGAAATTGTCATCACCTTGGGCACCGTTAACGAGTGCTTCGTTTATTTCTTCTTTAATTTCATTTACTAAATTGCTATGTTGGTCTTTTTCTTGCAAATAGTCTTTAGTTTCTTTTATTTCTGTAATTTGGTCTTTTTCATTTGCTGTTGAATGTGATTTAATCAAGGTACTATCAGTTGAAATCCTTTCTTTCAGTTGCTCTTTAGAGTCATATATTTCTTTAGAGTCATTTAATTCTTCATGTAATTTATTTTCTTTTTCATAAGGTTTAACTGTTAATTTAGAATCTTTTACATTTTCAATGGTATTCTTAATATATTCGGCATTATTTTGAATATCTTGATTTTCTGGAGATATATTTAAACTTTCGTTTTTCTCTGATTGGTCCATCTTTTCGTCACATAATTCATTTTTGTATTCTCTTTTATGTTCGGTTTTTCCATCGCCAACCGGTAAAGAATTTTCTTTATATATTATATCTAATGGTACATCTGTATATTGCATATTATTTTCTTTATCTAAATCTGCTATTTTATTGTTCTTGTCGTTTCTTGTTTCTTTTTCATCTTTTTTAAGTTCATCTAGAATATGGTATTTCGTTTTCCAGTCTGTATCTGTAATGTTTTCCATTGGAGAATCTGCAATAGCTGTTTTTCTTTGAAATGTTGATTGAAGTTTAGGAATCAATATATATTTTGTACTAATTTCTTTAAAAGTTAATGTATTTTCTAAATTTCCATTGTAAGTAGACACTGAGATACTTTGATCTCCACTAAGTTGTTTATGATTGACGCATTCTGATTTACTTATGTATGATCTTTGTGGAAAAGTATAATAATCTCTCATGAATTGTATTTTCTGAAATAGAAAAAAATAGATATAAAGAGTGTAATAAGCCTATGTAACACATACAGGCATAAGTATATCCCTAGTACGATGAAATTTTTCTGTTATACAATTTCCAAGTAATTTGGTTGCAATGCGTGTTTAATGTTTAATCCACTTTAAAGTTATTTTAAATATAAATAGGCTCTTCCCTTAAATTTGAATGTCTATCCTAAATATAGCATTACGTCAGGAATATAGTGATTTCATACGATGGCGTCAAAAAATAAATAAAATGTACTATAGTTTGCGCAATTTATGTTCAATTCTAATAGAGAGAGAGCCAATAGTAGAACAGTAAGGCCAGACCTTCGTTAGTTTATAAAGCCTGTGTTGGGTGTCTACGCACAGAAACTTTCAGAAAAATCAGCTTCACGCTGTATCCAGCACACAGAAGGGTAGGCAGATGGAACCTAATGAAAGACACTCCGTGCCCCACTTTCTGCCGAATTTTGGAGGCATTGCGTGTTAAATGGCAGAACTCAACGCCGCGCTTTGCCTCGACACCAGAGCGAAGAAATGGAAATATAAATTTAAGTAAATATTTCATCTTTTCGAGTGTGTATCGAACCCACAACCAGTTGGTTTTACAGTCACACCTTGTGCCGCTGCGCCACGACCGGCTTCACTTTCACTCATGAAACTTTCAGGCTTTATAAAATAACGAAGGTCTCGCTACTATCGACTCTTAGGTGATAAGGAATTACCGATAATAATAGGTGCTCGAGGATGATGTCCTCTAGAACCTATTATTCTACATTTAATTTATCAATAACTAACAATTAAAAAAGAGTGAGTTGAGGCCAGTCGTGGCGCAGTGGCACAAAGTGTGACTGTAAAACCGATTGGTTGTGGGTTCGATTCCCGTTCGAGGAGAAGAAATATTTACGTAAATTTATATTTCCATTTCTTAGCTCTGGTGTCGAGGCAAAGCGCGGCGTTGAGTTCTGCCACTTAACACGCAATACCTCCAAAATTCGGCAAAAAGTGGGGAACGGAGTGTCTCAACACTAGGTTCCCTCTGTGCGGGATACAGCGTGAAGCTAATTTAATTTTTTAATTTTTTAACAATTAAAAAAAATGTACACAATAATTTACCTGCTGATGGATCGGTACTGAAACTGTATTAGAAAATCGCATATCTTCAAGACGTCCCAAAATAAATTCATTTCTGTCTTTTCGTTTTTTGTCCTCTTCGAGGAAAGCGTCATATTGTTTTCTTAGTGCGTTTATTTTATCAGATTTAACTCTGAAAACAAAAAAAATATATATTTTATTGCAAATTCTAATAATTTAGTGATCTTAGATTTTTTATTGTATATGGACTCAAGTACTTTTTCCCGGATTTACCCATTAATTCGGAAAATTAATCAGAAGCACAAACGCGCGACCTAGGGAAAAGTAAACATGGTAATGACAACTCGACCTTTAGTAAGGTCTGCAATTTCGCTAAGGTAACTTTCGCAAAATGTACGTTCACATAAAGACGAAATTAAATAATCATATATATATATTTTTTTTAAACAAAATACATCTAGTGTTCATAGAATTGTAATAGTGAAAGTGTTTTTTTCCTCAATCATCTTCTTTGTAGCAACATCGTCATTTTACTTTTAAGTATATACAGAGTGTTTTTATCAGCACCACTTTAAATGAAACCACAGTTTTAACTACTGTTTAAAAGCATAATACATTTTTTTTTCCCAAAAATGAAAAAGTGATGATCAAATCGTTTGAAATATTTTACCCTATATGCTGTTCCCGTAAAAGGAACGCTGACACTTCCATCCTGTATACAGTGACACTTTTTAATCTTAACATAACATCAAATCGATTATTTGGTTTTAGATAACAAATCGAATATCTCATACATGAATAGCATTTCAATCTACAATCGAGTGGATACGCCATTATAACCATGGGAGATTAATAATTAAATTTCTTTTGTGGGTAGTCTAAGTATGTAAGACACTTGCGGTATCTTTCCCCTGGTAGTACCATGTTCTAAGCAAAATGGATCCGATAAACTAAAGATTGACCTTCTATTATATTTATATGACCTTGTCACGAACACAATTTTACCGATTTTATACGAAGAGAAATACATAATCTGTTTAATGGGAAGTTTCAAAAGAATAATTCAATTGTGATCGCACTGAAATATGTTCTCAATAGATTTGGTAATTAGGTTAAGTGAGAATCTTGAGCATACTTACCTTGCTATTAATTGGTATATTTGCTAAGTAAGCGAGCCTCTACAATAATGATATAATATCAAATTCGTTTATATTTATTAATTATCAACATTTGATTATTATAGGAGGTTTTAGGCCGATAAGTATGGAAAAGCCACACTGGCTTCTCATGATTTATTTTTAATATGATTGTATTGCTTTTTGTCTGAAATAAAGACATACCATCTTTTTTGTCTCTAAACCTTACCGTAAGAGAGTTATGGCCTATGGGGGTAACAACCCTGAATTTTAAAGAAACTTATTACCCTTAACGTTAAAGTTTATTTTCTCGATATCTTAACGAAATTTAAATTGAAGGTGTGATGGCTGCCTATATGCTTATATGCTTAGTATTGTGAAACGATGTTAATTTTTTTAAGGGCGTTTTTATATCCCTGTTAATTGATATCTACCAAAATTATATATATTATGCATATATTATTTAGCTACCTATGCTATAAGTTACAAAAAAATCGAAGTAGTGGAACATATCTTAAAATAAAATAAAAACCGGACACGGTATTTGCGATATAAACTAAGAAGGATGCGATAGTCATAGGCATTCACAAGCCTAACAAACCCACCAAACTTTTCTTCAGCTACAGACCTATCAGTCTCATTAGCAGCTTAGGGAAAGTATACGAAAGAATCATTCTCAGTAAAATCAGCTTCACGCTGTATCCCGCACACAGCAGGATAGGCAGAGGGAAACTAGTGTTAAGACACTTCGTTACCCACTTTCGGCCGAATTCTGGAGGCATTGCGTGTTGAGTGGCAGAACTCAACGCTGCACTTTGCCTCGACACCAGACCGAAGAAATGGAAATATAAATTTAAGTAAATATTTTATCACCTCGAGTGGGGATCGAACCCACAACCAGTCGGTTTTACAGTCACACTTTGTGCCGCGACTTTGTATCACGACTGGCCTCAATTATTTGGATTAAAAGAAATAGTCGAGACAAAACAAGTTAACTTTAATGAACAGTACGACTTTAGATCTCACCACTCGTCCATAAACCAAGTTCACCGGCTAACAGAACACTACAGTTCGTCCGTGAATCGATTCGGAGCGACAAGGCTGCCATTTTTTTAGATATAGCCAAAGCCGTCGTATGGCTCTGCCAAACTCTCTCGTTCATATCATTCGGGAATATCTGTCGAACCGCACGTTCCGTTATAGATTAGAAGGGACACAATTGTCCTGTAGACCCGTTCGCGCTGGAGTACCGCAAGGCTCCACACTTTCACCGATGTTATACGCGCTTTACAACAGCAAAATTCCGCGTCAGATAGAGTCGATCGACTTGCGATTTACGCCGACGACACCGCCTTTTATACCACGAATCGCGCCACTTATTTCCTAACCGAAAGACTGCAACAAGGCTGACGACGTGATTGGTTCAGCAAGTGGTAGTTTGAGATTAACCCGGAGAAAAGGGTAGTCGTCCTCTTTCCTCGTAAACATTACGAAACTGTCTCGACCATTTCGACCACCTTCAAGATAAACCGATATCCTAGGAACGCCAGGTCAAATACCTAGGCGTCGTACTAGATTCGAATGTCACCTTCTGGCCACATACATGAGCAGGATATACCTCATCTGCAAGCGGTGGTAAATGTCACTTCAGAATAAGCTGACATTGTACAAAACTTGCATCCGTACACCAAGATAGACCTCTTTCAGAGGGTCCAAAACAAATTCCTCCGTATGGCAACCGGATGCCCATGGTACATACACAACGTGAGCCTAAACAAAGATTTCGAATTAGAATCGTTAAAGGAACTCTGCAAACGCCTAGCCAAGCGCTACTACGAGCGTGCAAATTTCAACTCCAACCCAGTCATTGTCAAAGATTGTTCGTACGCCCACTCTCATCCTCAAACGCAGCTTCGACGCCCTCGCAGAGTCCTTCTAAATCCTGACGATCCAACTGCAGCCGCAAACGCCCAGTACATTGGCAGCATTCAGACCTGAGTCTCACGACACACACTCCGCTGCTGTAAGAACCGATGAGGTCAATCCTATTTCACGGCAGGTTTGCGTACGCAGGGTATTCCCCTGTGATCGCCCACCCTTCACAAGCATCCATCAAAGCTAGTACTTTTTCTTCAGGGGCGAGCTACTCTCATTCCTCCCCGCCCGGTGACTTACTGTAAAGACCATCCCAGGTCAACAAAAATATAGCCAAGTCGCAAAAAATAAAACATCTATCGACGGCAGTTCCTCGTAGACAACGGCCCTTATAGGAAGAAAACTCGTGTAAAGTATTGTTATTGGGTGATATTTAAAAAGTTGTTGTGTGCTATGGGATGACCTAGAAAAGACCCGTGTTAGTCTCGTTAAATAACCACCGTCTTTATAAATCTATGTACGGGGTGATGAGGAAAATACTAATATCTGTACTACTATAACTATAATATCTGTATTAATCTCTAAATTTTGAGCGAGCGAGTGACATGAAAAAGAACTGTATAAGCCCGGGCTTAAGATAGGTACGAGGTAACTGAGAAAATACTCGTACTCTTGTCAGATTTAATATGAGCGTAGGGGCGACTCAGAAGAGAGCGGTTTCAGCCCTATCAAGATAGGCACGAGATGAATGAGAAAAGACTATTGTAAGATTCTGTATGTGCGTAGGAGTGACTCAGAGAGAAGGAATATAATAATTCGGCTTGAAGGTATGGCGGGATACAGAAAAATCATAAATTATATACATGTACAAAATAAAAATGAACACTGTTTCCACAGTTTAAATTTTATTTAAAAAAAAAACAACTTCACGCTGTATTCCGCACACAGCAAAGTAGACCGAGGGAGCCTAATGCTAAGACATTCCATTACCCATTTTTCCCGCCAAATTCTGGAGGCAATGCGTGTGGAGTGGCGGAACTCAACACCGGGCTTTTTGCATTGGTGCCAGAGCGAAGAAATGAAAATATTAAGAAATAATAATTAATTCCATCGAGTGGGGATCGAACCCACCCTTGTGCCCCTGGGCCACGCCGGCCTCTTATAGCGGATATTATATTTAATAGATTCTGAGAAAATAATCTTTAACGTTAGGGGTTGTTACATCCATAACTCCCTTATTGTAAGAGTTGGAGATAAAAAAATGATGCGTCGCTATTCTACATAAAAACCGATTATTGATATGATTATTAAAAATAATTTATCAGAAGCCAGTGTCATACCAGCTTCCCCATGCTTATCGGGCCGTAACCTTTAAATAAATATTTCATTTCTTCAAGAAACGACTGAACTCACAACCGGTCGTTTATACAGTCATACACTTGTGCCCCTGCACCATTTCTGCCTCTACCTATAGCATGTAATATATACATATAAACTTTTATAAAATCTATATGATTCTGGTCACGTCTTTTGTACCCAAATAGCCGAATATTGTGTACATTCCGTTCTCTACTTTCTTTTAAGTTCTAATATAAATATAAAGACAATAACAACTTATTATACAAACTCTATTATGTTGTTCAGCTTACAATTGCATATACTTCTGTAAAAATTGATTTCGTGTCGTCCTCAACATGGTATATAATTAATTACATTATAATGAAAATAAAAATCCATACGTTTGCTATTGTAAGATTACTATTTTTAATCTTATTTTTCGATTAGGTATTAAGAGTTTTGCTCTTGTGCGTTTTTTATTCTTTATAATATTCATTAAAATAAGTGTCATTTATAACTATCATTCTAAACCTATAACTATAATAAGGTATAACTTCCTTGTGTAGTAAAGAATATTATATTCTGTGATAGATTTTTTTTTCTTTTCTCTATAAAGACATACGTTAGGAGTTCTTCATTTTCAGTACAAATTCAAAATTATATTTCTCAAATTTAGCATAATTAATTTTTAAATGTAAGAAAATCAATTGAAATGTTGATAAGAACTATAAAAATATAAATAAACTTATCGATGGTACGGAATATGAAGTCATGAACCATGATTTTTCATACAGTACAGTACGACCGATGAGTTGTGACCGATCTGAAGTTAGGATTTCTGAAATGTAATGCATTGTTCTCTGGAGACAAAAAAAATATTAAAAGTAAAAGATATCTTAAAACGTGTCCCATTTATAAGTCAACAAGTCGTGGCCGGACTAAATTTAGTTATAGATGGCTGTGCAGAATTGATTTAAGATTATTTCTTATATTTGATTATTTTATTTTGGAGTGAACAATGTACCATACAATTTTAAGAAAAGAAATAATCTGTCAATATTGGCATTCTCATTATTAAATGTCTAGCAAATGTTTTAGTTAAATAAAACCAATTATTCCCTGGTTTGTCTTTTAATATATCAGTTTATTTACCGAGTAACTAAAGGGAACCTACTCTTACCTCGATGACGTTACAATCTGCGGCATTAATAAAAATGAACATAATTCTAATCTAGAAGAATTCATGAAAGCTGTTAATAAATATGGTCTAACGTTAAACAGAGAAAAATGTTTTTTTAGTATGAACAAAATACATCTTTTAGGCTACACAATAGAAAATAAAACGATAAGGTCAGATTCGAACCGTACAAAACCGTTACTTGATTTACCATTACCAAAAGATGCATCGTCCTTGAAGAGAACTCTTGCTTTATTTGTGCATTATTCAAAGTGGATTATTAAAAACTTCAGAGAAGATTCAATTACTCACTAACATAAAATCATTTCTTATTAGCGAAGAAGCTAATAAATGTTTTGAATCTATTAAAAATGATATCGTTCGCCAGCCTACAAGCGATAGAACATTCCGAAACATTTACGGTCGAAAGTGATGCTTCTGATCACGCCCTGGCAGCTACTTTATCTCAGAACGGGCGACCAGTCGCTTTCTTTTCCCGATCGTTATCAGATTCTGAAAAACATCATTCTACGATAGAAAAAGAAGCATGCGCTGTCATCGAGTCATTACGTAAATGGCGCCATTATTGAATAAATAGATATTTTATCTTATTTACTAATTAAAAATCTGTCAGTTTTATGTTTAACCAGTCCCACACGAGTAAAATAAAAAATGATAAGATCGAACGCTGGCGACTAGCAAGAGTAGTACCTAATTAATAATGAATTCAGAAACAGTTTTGATGTTGACCTAAGAAGTGCAGTTATTGGAAGCCAACCCCACCTATTCACATGTTCGTCTATCCGATGAGAGGGACTACAGTTTCTAATAGACGTTGAACACCAATACCACAACCATTGGAAGATGATTTACTTTTACAACATAATAAAAAAAAGTAATGACAACCTAGAAGGAGAACGGGATGTCTCTGAAGATCAAGCTGATGTCTCTGAAGATGAAGAGATCAAGCTCCGATAATAGTGCGTCATTAGAAACGACATAAACATCTTCCATCTTATCTCAGTGATTACGTTTTATAATATTTTATTGTATTTTTATGTTCATTAGTTATTTTAATAGAAGGGAAGAATGTCATATAATTTTAAGAAAAAAAATATCTGTCAATGTTAGAATTCTCATTCTTTAAATGTCTAGCTAACGTTTTAGTTAAATAAAACCAAATATTCCTTGGTTTGTCTTTTAATATATCACGAAAGTTTAAAAACCTAACTTGAGATCGGCCACGACTTGTTGACCGTACTGTTTAAGAATTGAGTTGAAGTTATATGTTGATATTCCTCAATGACAGACGTCAGTCAGTCTGTTTTCATAGTGTTATGACTTTTCTGTTATTTAAGGTTATATTTATAATATTAGTATAATAAAGATTATATAATTACTTTATAAAATGATTTATAAATGGTGGCACAGGTTTGTTCGACGTAGAACAAAGCCAATACCTGGGGATGTAGCAGTTTTATGGAAACGGCGACTTAGTTTCGCCTACGCTTTTTGTGCTTGGAATGCCTTTGGTATACTCGCTTATAATTTTTACCAAGGAAAAGCAGATTGGGCCCAATATTATGGTCTTAAAACAGAAGAAGAACAAGCTATATCTCCAGGTACTGTTTGTATATAAAAAATGTTTATTTACATGTAAAGAAAAGGGTTTGAACAAATTTTTACTTTTTAAAGTAATTATTTTAAATTGATTACAATTTATGAGTACGGCAAATTGAAAAATAAAACGGTTTTTATAATTAAAAGATAATTATAATCAAATTAGTCTAATTCTTAGAAAAAATTATCAATTACATATTTTTTCAAATTTTTGAGTGGTGTGGTTGTGGATTCAAAATAGTATTTTAGAAAATATTATGTTTACTGTACTTAGCTAATTAAGGAACACATATGTTACAGGTCGTGCATGGGCTAAAACATTAGGCATTAAAGATGCAAAAGTTGTTAGGATTTCAGGATTCACAAAAGTGGATGAATATGCAATAGTTGATGGTGAGGAAGTTAGAGCAGAAAATAAGACTCAAATTGAAGAACAATTAAGCCAATAATTTACTTAATATTAAAAAATACATTTCAATGTATTTTAAATGTAAATATAGTGTATTATATTAATAAGGTTAATAAAAATAAATACATCATAAGTGATTTATTATTTATTATCTATATATAAACTTTTTTCATATAAAATATATATCATATTGTTTATGTATAAAATGTATGATTTTGAAGGCAAATTGAAAAATCTGAAATTAAGATTCTTAAAATATATAATGCAATTGTTTTACACATTGTTCTTATTTTAATATAAAGGCACTTATTTTCAAATAAGGCATTCTTTTACATTTCCTTATGTACAATTAATCTTAAATAATAATGATCACAGTTCATTAAGGCAATTTTATATGACTTAATAATTTGAATGTGAATGGCATGACTTGGCATGTCTTCTCCTTTCAAGTTCTTGGAGTAAAGCAGATCTGAAAGAAAACTCTTATTATTTGTGGCTAGAGTTTGGAAACAATATATAAAAATTTAAAACAAGAAACAAGAATTCAATATTCAATGGCGAAGGAATAAGGGATAATCAAGTGGTCAATAAAAACAAAAATTTTGTCTCAAAAAAAATTTCACAAACATATCTCTAGATATGCCCATGGGAATATTACACAATTATTACTTTTAAAATATATTTTGATATCAGCTTCACGTGTATCCTGCACGCAGATGGGTAGGCAGTGAGAACCTAGTGTTAAGACACTCCATTCCCCACTTTTTGCCGAATTCTGGAGGCATTGCGTGTTGAGTGGCAGAACTCAACGCCGCGCTTTGCCTCAACACCAGAGCGAAGAAATGAAAATATAAATTTAAGTAAATATTTCATTGCCTCGAGTAGGGATCGAACCCACAACCAGTCGGTTTTACAGTCACATTTTGTGCCGCTGCGCCACGAATGGCCACCTCTTAAAATGTTGTTAATTATAACATCTTAATAAGAAGAACATATTTAACTGTACCTATATTGTTCATATTTCATCACAATAAGCTGTAGTTCTTGCTTGTAAAGCCTAGTTAACATGTCTGAGTAACAATCAAGCTCACTTAAACGGAACATATTCCATCTCAGCTTATGGTCCAATTCTTGATCAGCTGGAATAGAGTTAGTTTTTTTTTTAATATATTTCCAAGTTTTTATATATTCACATATACAATATTATAACATTACTACACTACTACTATAAATAATTAAAGAAATATAACAGTTGTAACAAATTTAATAAATTACTGAATTAATTGACTTACCTTTTGAATAGACAATAAGCCAATGTGGTATTTCTTCCAATAAATAGGGAGGAACCAGAGTCGGTACTAAGGGGCTGACCAAGTAACACCCTCCAACTAAGCATGGATGTGCGTAAGTAGTTTGATGGGTAATTTCACTGGAATCATTTATAAAAAATATAACTACATTCATAATTACTTCAATTATTTTGAACTAAAATCATATTTTGAAAAGGTATGTAATTAATTATGAGAAATGCACCATTTCCTACATACTTAATAACTCTCCTCAAATGACCGAGGCCCTCTCACTAACTTAATTATTTTCATTTACTCGAAAAGTACGAAAAGTGCGTTGCTGAGTTACGCCACTTCTAACACATATCATTCTAACAACATCTGTCTTGGAAACTGGGTGGAAAGTAGGGTACGAAGAGTCACACTAGATTCCTCTGAATACTCTGTTACATATTTGCGGAGTACAGAATGAGGCTAAAAAAAATTATCATACTTAAAGTAATACACTCCATGGTGGGGTGTAGACACGCGGTGCCAAGGTCGAGGCACACTCTCCAGTGGATGGGTCCAATGTGTGGTCTGCGTGTTGTGGTCCATGTAGTAGCGGCGGCCGCGTAGTGTCCTGTCTGCCGACCAGCCCGGCGGCAACGGTAGTTCACATTCATCAGATCCTGATGTTTTATTAAATGTGTTATAGCAACATTATACATATATTTTGTGGCTATTGTGGTGCATTGGGACAGTGTCTGACTGTAACCCCGATGCTTTTAGTTTCCCACTCGGAGAATGAATTATTTTAATTTACTTGTTTTGATATCAAGTCAAATGAGGCATTAAATTCCGTCACTCACTCAAAAATTGGTCAGAGAGTGAGGAACGGAGTGCCTAGTCTCACTTTACCTGCCCTCCTATATATGTGATGCAACCTGAAACTAAAAGGTAAAAAATACCTCTACTTATATATGTCAGTCAAGCTTATAATATACAGGGTGGAAGTGTCAGCACCACATTAAATGAAACCACAGTTTTAACTACTCTATAAAAGCCTAATATAATTCAGAAAAAAATAAATTCCCAAAAATGAAAAAGTTTTTTTTTCAAACAAAATAAATAATAAAATTGTCATTTTAAAACAAAACGCCATTTGTAAGGATGGCGCACGCACACATAAACATATTAAAGGAACACCGTCGCACACGCCTCATTTCGAAATCGAGTCGTATGTATTGGCGATAAAGTTCAAAGTTGTTTAACCTTTAGTAGCATTTTTGTAGTAGTAAGTGTTTATGTTATTGGGATCTATACGTAATCGCGTCACACGAAATACAGGTATGAATAAAAATCGTGAAATGAAAAAAAAATCCTACGTCCAAACTGTTGAGGCATCTTGATTAATTTCTTTAGGTATAGGTTTGAAATATTTTACCCTATATGCTGTTTCCGTAAATGGAGCGCTGCCTCTACCACCCTGTATAATACCTCTACTTATATATGTCAAGCTTATAATATATAATACCTCTACTTATATATATATATATATATATGTCAAGCTCTGTAATTTTATTGACAGTAAGTATGAAATTATCTAATTAATTAAATTAAATGCATTTGTATTTATCCACCTAGAAAATTAAATATATATAGTTAAATGACAGAAAGTACCTTGACTAGAAGATATGATATTGCCACCATGACCCTTATTGTGATATGTGAGGGCAGGTGTACTAACATAATTTGAATATATGGGAGATGATGGACTTGCTGTTGAATAGGCTGTAAAAATTAATAGATTATTTTGAAATACTAATAATAATAATTTATGTAAGTAGCATTGAAATAAAAAATAATTATAATATTTTTTTTAGCTTTACAGTTTGCACTATTTCCAGCACATAGCAGGATAGGCAGAGGAAACCGGAGAACCTAGTGTAAAGACACATTAAGCTACTTCCGTTTTCCACTTTTCTTCAAATCTCGAGGTATTGCAGGTTGAGTAAAGGAACTTAATGCCGCACTTTATGTCGTTTCTAGAGAGAGGAAATGAAAATATTAAATATCTCATTTTCTCGAGTGGGAATCAAACCCACAATCGCACACATTTACTCTTGCACCACAACTCTCTCTATAAATAAAAAAAATATTTATATACAAGTAAGGTCATACAAAATTTAGCATAGTGAACTCATCAGTTTTGTGCAAAGATATTTATTTCTTGATATTTGGACATTATAATTAATACATTTAGTTTTCACAACAAAATACAACTGTATAGGCATAATAAATAATGCATTTTTTTTTAAATAATGAATTCTTAGTAATGTGGTAGGGCAGTAACCATTTGAAATGTTCAAAACACTGGGTTGTCTCTGGCTATACAGCAGTGTAATGTGCACATAGCAATGTGGGAACATGTGTACAAACAGAAGAGAAAAACCTAAATTATAAAAAAAATACTAAGAGTGTTTACAATTATATAATATTTTCTTATAGGCTGTAAAATCATACTTACAATCTGTAACATGATTTCTAATTGAAGAAAGAGGAGATGGAGGATGAAGACGTGGAGTAAGGCTCAAATTTGAAGATATCCTTGGCATACTTGATTCTCTTGAACTATACTGCTGCTGTTTTTGTTGTTGAACCTATGTAAATAAGTAAAAAAAAAAGAAAATAATGGTGTGTGCAGTTTTTAAAGATAATCATCTTTAGATTATTACAAAATACCTGTTGTTGGTTTTGATATATAGGGTCTTCTGGTTGTGCTTGTCTAAAATAACGATGGCTGGTTTGTCTACTAAAGGAATCATCAATTTCATTCAATGTTGAATGGGAAGCCTAAAAATAATATTGTATATATAACCCATAAATATATTTCAACTTGGATATTTGTATAAATTAACATACCAAGTTAGTGTCTAAATGAAATTGAGAGTTGAAGTTACTTGAGGTACTTGCTGTGTCACTGGCAGTAGACAAACTGGCAAATCTACAATATAGAAAGAAACTCACTTTAGTATAAATATATGTATATATAGTCTAATTATTTTGTGAAATAAGCAAATAGTGTTTGAAAACATCATAAAATGAGTACACCAAAACTCACCTATGAGCCAAATTAGGTACAGATTCACTAGGAGTATATTTTCCAGCATGGCCACTCATAGTTTGGGCTTTACCAAATTTATTTTCTATGCTCTGTGTGTTTCCATCATTTGTACCAAAAGGCTGGCTGCGTGGTCTCCTATTGTTTCCAGTAGTCCAAACATTGATAACTTAAATAATTGATAGAGATAGTTGACATTAAACATTAAAATAACTAAATGTTATCCACGTACAGTTGCTATAAAGTTGTGTATATATAAAGAAGTTTCCTTTTCAATTTGTTATAGACTTACTTGGCAAATCCGGAGGAGTATCTTTTTTTACATATTTGCCCACTACTCCTTCATTAATTGCTTTTTGCCCTTTTCTTGATATCATTTTGTGTACACAACCGATTTCGATGTTGCAGACAAATGCACGTGCGAATAATATTGGTAATTTAGACTAATGTAATTGTGTAAACTTTATTTACATCTTTTAAGGAGACATTTGACTATTAAATATATTTTTATTGTTGTCTATTTGTCAAAATGAAGTTTGATTATGACATATTGACACTAGTAGGCTGACACGACAAATAGACATACTTTTTTACTTCTTTACCATGCAGTAGGAAGAAGCTCCGTATCATAAAATATTGTCTTTGGTGGTTGGAAACGTTAGTCAGCAATTTAATAAAAGAAAAATATATAGTAAGGAATAAGCCTAGCCGCACACGTACAATAATATTGTCAATAAAGTACGTATTGTCAATAGCATTGTGTGTGCGGCGGCAATATATGAAAAGAATTTAATTTGCATATTGTAATAAATTCTTATTAATAAGAAAAAAAATACTTTGAGTATTTATTTATTTAGAATAACGAAACTCTTAAAATAATGTTTATTATATTTTCCGTATATTTGATTTTTATTACTTGGCTTATAATAAAATAAAACGGCAGTTAGTTTAATTCTATTCTTCTACTTCTTGCTTGACCTGAACGCCCTTTAATCTATGTTTAAAAACCGACACTGGGACGGATCGGCAAGAAACTTACAAGCTCAGCCAAACAACCGCTCATACACTTGCCAAATGTATATGGGTACCACGAATATTGGCTCTAACCATAATATTATATACCCTCTTCTCATTTCCATTGACCCATACTATGTTTCTAAGCATATGGAGTAATTTTTTATTTTGTAATGTATTCAGTATAAAAAAAATTACAGCATAGTAATTGTAACACAAACTATTATATATAAGACATTATCAAATAAGTTAGTTCTTAAAAAATATTGGAGAAAACTCGTTTTTCCTAATGAGGAGGCCCGTCGAACTGCTGTTATTACTTGAGACACTTGCGGTATAACTTATGAAATAAGTAAAAAATATTAATTAATATTTCATGTAATAGAAGCCTGGGCAACGCAACGCACTACACGGATATGCCTTCAATCAATAATGTTAATAGATGCTACCAAAACTATTTTTTTATTTAGCTCCACGCTGTATCCCGCACAGAGAAGGGTAACTTGAGGGAGAGGAACCTAGTGTTAAGACACTCCACTGCAGCTTTACCGCCTAATTCTGGATAAATTGAGTGGCGGAACTCAACGCCACCCTTTGCCTTGACACCAGAGCGAAGAAGTGAAAATATTAAATATTTCATTTCCTCGAGTGGGAATCAAACCCACAACCTATCGCCTTATACCCTCATGCGCACAAGCCGTGACTGGCCCATTTTCTAAAGTTGCTCTGATTATAATTTATTTCAAATAACCTGAAATAAGATTTCTAAAAAAAAACACTGCGTCGCTGCGACTGCTGCTATCGAACAAAATACTGCGTCGCTCCAGTTCCATCAGCTTACTAGGACTTTTAGGGCTTTAAATTTTTTATTTGTATGAAAAATATTATTGACGAGTAAAGGCGAGTTTTAGCTTATATTAAAATACACTACTTTAAATTGATTCTGCAACCCGATTTTTAGTAGGTACTACAAAGCATTATATTATAATATATTTTATCCCTAATTAGTAATTTAATTTTTTTATGAGGCCGGTTAGAGGCCGGTCGTGGCGCAGCGGCACGAGGTGTGACTGCAAAACCGACTGGTTGTGGGTTCAATCCCCACTCGAGGAGATGAAATATTTACTTAAATTTATATTTCCATTTCTTCGCTCTGGAGTCGAGATTAAGCGCGGCGTTGAGTTCTGCCACTCAACACGCAATGCCTCCAGAATTCGGCAGAAAGTGGGGAACGGAGTATCTTAACACTAGGTTCCCTCTGCCTACCCTGCTGTGTGGGGGATACAGCGTGAAGCTAATTTAATTTAATTTGTTTTTAATTTTTTATGATTTTTTTATCTACTGTTAGTCAACAAATTTTAAATTGAAGAAATCTAAGAAATTATTATTGTATATTTCTTCCGCAAGCTTGTTTACCCTAAACAGTATTTTATATCTCGGTGGCGATTTAAAGATTTTTCCATATGAACTTTCAACCTCTTATCCCTTAGGGAGTGAATTCTAAAAAACCATGAAACACGTGTTCAATGAATTTTTTTTAAGAATCTGAATTTCAAATTTTATAAAAAAAATCCTTACAAACTTTCAATCCCTATCTCATCCCCTTAGGTGTAAAATTTTTCAAAATCCTTTCTTAGTGGATGTCCAGATTATGAAAATAAACATTTGTCCAAATTTCACGTTTCTACGCACAGCGGTTACATCTGTGCGTCTTACCTCAGTCAGTCAGGTACATGTCCTTTTATATATATAGATATTGGATATTTACAATTATTTTCGTTCATATTACTTCAAATATTATTAACTGACAAAACAACACAAACAGTTAAAACAAACCACTTATAGAAATAAAGCCTTTAATAGTGAAATGCAAAAAAATATGATACTTTTACGGTATTTGATAAAGTGTCGACTCGTGTTCTAAGAATTATTCCAAAGTAAAAAATACACCACCACATTCTGGAATTCTGTAAAGTGAAAATTAATTAGGTATTTAATAAATATAATTGATTATACATTATTGCCTAGATGCCTACATAATATATTTTGAAACATATAGTTATCCAGACAGAACATGAGTCATATCAACGTTCTTATCAGCATATCTAAAAAATAAATAACTCGACGAAAAAGAAACTGCTTTAGTTTTTCCCTATCTTCAAAAACGATTGAGATATGAATATATCGTTAAAGTACAGTACAATCAAGTCGTGGCCGTTCGTTAGATTTTCTGAATTTGTTAATCCTAATAAACTATTGGGCTTGTTTATTTTCTTTTTAGTTTGATGCAGTCGGGGATTTTGTTTTTACAAATATTTTTTTATTTTTCATTTTTTTGTTAGAATTTATTATGATAATGATAATCATGATATACCTTTTTGAAATCCTGAAATTGAGCTCTTTGAATTTGATACCCATATTGTAGAATTCGAAACGATTTTTTTTTTTCACTTAGTCCAATGGCGTACCACAGCCGCCATGATTATTTTTTATTAACGTCACCTATCTAAGAACACTTGGGCTGCTAATACGAATCTAACGATACCTCAAATATGTAAATCCGTTCAGCGGTTCTGGAGATACGAGGTAATAAAGAATATTACATACATACAAGATACGCGCGAAAAACATAACCCTTCCTTAGCAGTCGGGAAAAATATAAAAAGAACAAAATAATAACATACATAATATAGCTACCTGATTAAAAATATTAATTATTCTTTAAAGCTCCATCACCGAATATACACGATGCTATTTAAATAAGCATAAGAAACTGCCAACAATACCTTCTACATATCATTTAACAAAACCAATGCACAATTACTTAAACTACATTTACTCCCAACACTACAAAATTTTATATAGAACTACGTGTTATTAAAAATCCTTCGAAAATCAATCTAAATATCTGCAACAATCTACTTTGTGTTTAATATGTTTTATTTAAGTGTTATATTTTATTTTCCTTATTTACAATAGACAATTTAAAATTCTACCACACGATCCAAGTGATCGATCATTATTTTTCAGCATAATTTTTTGTATAAATTTAAATAATAGGCCTCTAACTACATAAGACAGAACAACTCTAAGCACTCATGCCTTGGCCTTAATAGAAGGGAAAGTATTATCACCTGATAATAAGATGTCTTCACTCACCACGGACGATAGACGCGTCATTCCTAGACACTTTAGTAGGCAGAACCATGTCATGGCACTCTCCCGAATGCAATAATTTAATATCACTTTCAGAGTCTGTTGTGTGATCCTCAACGTTAGTGCTTGGAGTGACGACATCCATTTCATCGGAAGTCATCTCTATCAAAGTACTGAGACGCTTAAGATTCATTGCATCATCAGATTTCAAGAGCTGTTCCTCGTTAATTTTGACATCGTCAATCATAGTAGTAATATTTTCATCATTCATGACATTGGTTGAAAAAATATTTTTATCACTAATAACTGTATTGGTGTCTGTTTTAAGCATTTGTTGGTCGTTGCTGTCATTGTTAATAATTATTTCTTTAACAGAATCAATATCTTCACTTAATTTTCCACTGTTATTACTCGGAGGGGATATAGATTGAATTGCATCTTCTCTCTGTAACTTTCTACGTTCACTTTTATCATATCCTAAAGGATGCAAATTAGTAGAGCCCGGAGGACTACCATCTAAAGATAGCTCAATAGATGTGAGCATGCTCTCATCCCTGCTCATAAAATTATTTGTTTCTGGAACGATGTGGATGTTTAAAATAGTTTTGTTTTTACGATTATCATTGTCACCTTCTAAAGAAGTAAACGACTGCGCATCCGAATCTATTCCAGACGTGCTAGATGTAGTTTTATTAGTATTTAATTTGTTTCTCACTAAAAACCCTCTAACATGTGCTTGAATTATTGTGGCTGCGCTGGATAGAGTGGAAGAGTCGTCGGTTGATAAAGACAAAGATTTTTCTTCATTCACCGTTTGCAACACAGTATCCATTCTGTTTATACCTAAAGTTCGTCTGTCCTTGACTTTATTAATATTTGACTCTTCCTTGTCATCCTGCAAAAAATCCTTATAACTGAATTTAAAACAAATAAATACTACTATCTGCTCATTTAAATAAAATTGTAAACAATGCTTGACGTACCTTATTTTGTTTATCTCCTATTAATAAATTGACATCAATATTAGTAACGTCCTCTATACTTTGCGTCTTATTTCTGAAAAGGAAAGAGCGAAACACCTTTTGAATCGTGATAGCAGCAGTCTCTAAGTCCATTGAGTGATTATTAATGTGATTCCGTGTGTCACTATATGCCATTTTAGAACTATCATCCTTAAATTGTTTGCCATCAATTGGTTCACTGCTCTGTTCTTCACTTGATTTAGTTTCTACAAAATTATCAGAATTAGATCCTACCTCACTTTCACATGAATAGTTAGTTCATTAAGTTTTGCCTTACCTTCATTAAAATTGTCATTTTTAGACGCGATTGAATCAGAAATAGAGTCGTTTTTAAAATTATCTGTGAGATTTTCAAGGTTATTTTTTTCTTCTTCAGTACCATTTCTATTAACATCTATTTTAGAACTATTTAAATATTCCATGTCATCATCTTTTAGAGTATTTTTATCTTTTTCTTGATTTACATAATTATTTCCTGAATTGTCACACTTAGCATTTTCTACCTCTAATTGAAGCACCTTTTTATTATCTTCAATTTTATTGGTTTCTTCTGTTTCAGTTAACGCTTCGGAAACTAATACTGCTTTATTTTCATTTTTGTCCGCATTACCATTTACATTAGTAATCTCGTTTGTTACGTTTTCCTCTGAAATATAGATTTTATTGTTATCGTTGTTAATAAGCATGTCTGCTTGGGAAAGTGGATTTTCTGATACTTGATCTAAAAACTGAGCTGAAGTAAAGTAACCATGTTCATTTTTATCTAGACTTATGCTAGTTATTTCTGTAGGTGTTGGATTATCGCTAGTCATCAGAGATTTTTTATTTTCTTCGTCAACTGCAGCAGTTATTTCATGTTCTCCATTATCTTCCAAATCATTTTCAAGTATTTTTACGACACGTTCTTGCACATACTCCTCTGCGTTCATATCCGAGTCTTGTTTGGATTCTTTAAGGTAGTTTACATTGTTAGTCATTTCTGCTAATTTTTTATCATAATTTTTACACCGTAGGGCAGCTCTTTCCCTTACTTTCATTTTGGCTATTTTAATTTTTTGATCGATATTTAGTATTTTTTTCGATTCTATAATAAAAAATATATATAATTACAACAGTACTAAACTAAAAATATTTCGTATTCTATTATAATTAAAATTAGAGCAAATCGAAATTAAAGATACGAAAAAAAAAACACATACTGGAACCATCACGAATTATAAGTAACTTTTTCATATGGTTAGCACAAAAAGAATATATATCGGTCGGATTGTTTTTAAGAACATCCTTAGAAAGATCTTCCATCAACTCTACTAAACCGACAGGCATTTTGGGTGTGCGAGCCTCATAATAGCACGAGCTTCGAAGATTCATCTAGAAATTTAAAAAATAAAAAGATAATATTGTATACATATGAAACTATACTAAATGTATTAAAAATTATAAAATACGAAAAAAATAACTTACCTTAACAATTACAAGAGGACTTACAGTACCAGACGTGGCGTGTGAATAGTGGAGTAATCCATATGTTTGTACTTTGTAGCTATGGTGATGGTACCACCCGACACATGATCAGAATTATGGATTTTTTTCTCAAAGTAAATAATGTAGGCGATGAACTATGTACATCAGAATTACTTATGTAAAAACACTTTTTTTATACTTTATATTTATTAATTTCTTAAAATTGCATTTAAGCTATTTCAAATAAAGTTTTTAATTTTTTTTTAAGATATTGTGTCTTTATTAATTTACTCTACTTTAGAACACTTTTAACGGTGACTTGTGTCTATATATATTTTAAGGCAAAGAAGACCTCCATTTCATACAGGATGTACGTACGCACTTTACATAAAAATTGGTAGTAGTGACGATATTTTAGAAAAAAATAAAAGTTGTGTGAAAGCCAGGTTACATTATAATAATATGAATATTATTCATTAATCAATCAATATATTATGAATATTCAAAACATGTGTCAATGCTATAATATTACATCTTTCAAGTGTGTTCAGTTTGTTTACTT
This sequence comes from Heliconius erato x Heliconius himera, assembly GCA_013421005.1. Classification (NCBI taxonomy): domain Eukaryota; kingdom Metazoa; phylum Arthropoda; class Insecta; order Lepidoptera; family Nymphalidae; genus Heliconius; species Heliconius erato x Heliconius himera. The sequence goes on from JAATLQ010031816.1 coordinate 41,499, forward strand.
ACAGTGTAAGTAATGAGGATAGGGACAAGGATAATTAATATATGTATATATCAGTTATGATGAATTGTGAAGTTGGCGACCATATTAAATACTTTCAATTTTTTCTTTATACTGTATGGATGATAAATATAAACTACAATAAGTAAAACGCAAGCTCAATTAAGCTCAGCGCTAATGGTTACGAATTAGTTTTATTTCTTTACATTTTGGTGGTACAACTGGTACAAGAATTATCAAAATTTTTTATTATATTTGTGTTTTTTTTTATTATCCCAAGTACACATATTTTACAACACAATTATCGTTTACGTTAATTAACCTAAATAGCTGAAACTCCATTTAAAAAATAATATAGTCCGTTATTCGAAAGCGAATTCGAAAATAATAAAAAGAACTAAGGGTAAAGTGAAATGAAACTAGTGGTTTGACGACGCGCGGCCGGCGGACATTCGAATGAAGAATTCACAGCATGTGTTTGTATGCCGTTGTTTATATATACTACACCGCGAACTATAATTATCAGCAATTTATATGTATAATTCCTGCAACATAGTCTCCATATGATCATATAATTTATTCAACAGTGTTCTTATTGTACGTACGTCGCACAAACTATATACAGAGGCGCGGCGCCAAGCGGCGGTGTCCGCGCCGCTCTACTTAGTGATCATAGTAAAATGCGGCTACAGCAATATCATACAAATTAATGACTATTTCCTTAAAATTATGATCATTTTAACTATTCAGCATCAAATTATTACTAACAATGTTGTTATCTGCATTCCTATAAGACTCGGATACTTTTTTAAATTTTTTCCCGTGGCGAATACGTGTTACATCCATAGTCTCCTGTTCGCTCGGTCTGTCGGTGCGACCGGTTAGTGTCCCACTCCCGCAGCTATGTATAAAAATCGCACTGCTATAAATTTATAATAAATAAATGCCTATTTACACTATATGTATCTATACAAAATGATAGTACGACGAAATTACATTGTTTTGAGAACCTAATTAAAATAAAATGTCACAGAACATGCTACGCGCGGCCCCCGCGACAGCGGCGAGGGGCTCGCATACTAAAGAAATTACATATTCGAATTTCACTATTAATTTTTTTTTGTACAATAATTTCCAGACAGGCCTCGTCGCCCGATCAATACAATTATCGGTGTTTTCAAAATGCGATACAAACTTTCACGCATATACGCAATAATACATACAACTTTAAACTTATCGAACGATTTAACAATATTAAAAATCCTAAAGTAATCTAGTTTCTATGTGAACAGATATAAAATAGTAATACGGTGACGACATACGAGGGCGCATCGCCGCAGCGGAGCGGGCGGACCGAGGCGCGGAGACGTCGGCGGAGTCGCCCGAACGAAACAATCACCCGAGGTACAACAATCAATAAACTCATTAACGAAATCGTAATCAAATAGAAAATATGAATACATAAGTGAAAATATGAATACATAAGAGAAAATATGAATGGCTCGCATCATCTAGCGGGTGGAGGGGCATCACTTGGCGAGCGCGGCGCCGGCGGCCGCCTGCTGCCGCTTGTGGCTGATCTCCATCTCGCCCAGCCGCTTCCACAGCTCGTCGCGCTCCTTCTCGCGCTTCTTCTCTCTGAGGACACCGCAGACGTTCACATTAGGTCAAACCAATCTAATATTAGCATGCTTCAAGGGATTAAATACTATAGGGGAACGCGTCAAGGGCACTAGATGACGCATATGTCGTGGGGGCTTTTGTAGTTACAACGTAATATTTAGAAATATGACTACATTACATAGTATATTATTTATTTTAAAATAAATAAAAATATTTCCTCCTACAAATACCTTTTCCTTCCAATAAAATATTTTAATAACTATCTTTAAAATTATGTTTAACAAACTTTAAACCCTCAAACTGCAAAATTAGTTCTCGAATATCACAATAATATCACAATCTTAACATAATAATATATACTAAAATAAATATCTCACTTCTGCCGTTCTGCCTTGTAGCTAGCAGTGAGCTCGTCAAACAGCTTAGAGTTCATCTCCATAAAGGTCTTGAGGACATTGTAGACGAGCGTCACGATGGATTGGTTCCAGTGCTCCTTACTCATCCTATACAAAGCGGGGAACATAATGGGCATTATCACTTGGTTGTTTTCTTCCATTAGAGATAGTATATATTCGTTGTTCCAATAAAATAATGCCCTCTCAGCCACCTACAATAGAGACATAAATATTAGCATTTAAACTATAATAATTTACTATTTTCTTCAAACAACTTTACATCATATTTTCTATATATACCTGGAAATGTGGACTGGACACACATTTCGCAATTTGTCTAAAAAGTGGTTCTTGGATCTTTGCAAACTGAGCCATCTCAATAACATCCAAAATTTCCTCTATCTCGCCAAGAAACATCACCTGAAAATATAACAAAAACATTTACTAATTATTAAGCAAATTGTTGTAGTTTTTAAAATCACGCTTATAATGGTAGGTTTAAGATAAACAATGTTAAGACACTTTATTCTTGTTCATATTAATTTTACAATAAATAAAGAATAAATCAGCTTCACTCTGTATTCCGCTCACAGAAGGGTAGGCAGAGGGATCCTAGTGATAGGGCTCTCTCTCCCCCAGTTTCCACCGAATTCTAGACACATTGCGTGTTGACTGGCGGAACTCAACGCCGCGCTTAGCCTCTACACCAGATAATGAAAATGAAAATATAAATCTAAATAAATATTTAATTTCGTCAATTAGGGATCGAAACCACAACCAGTCGCGTTTGCAGTCACACTTTGTGTCCCTGTGCCACGACTGGCCTCAATAATTAATAAGCAAATAAAAAAATCACAGATGTTAGTACCTCTTTCTGAGAGCAGGTTTTGGGCCAGAACTTTAGTAAGCCGCGCACGACGGGCTCGGTGAGCGTGGCGTCCTTCTCCAGGAACTGGACGACGCAGTAGGCGAGCTGCGCGTGGTACAGCGACAGACACTTCACCTTGTGCAGCGGCAGCAGAACCTTCACCAGGAACTGTTTATGCTCGCTCTTCAGCGGGAGAGCAAATCCGTTTATTATGCTGCAAGCAATTGTTTTGGCTATAGTACTGTTGCGTAAAGGAGAAAACTTGTCTGCATTTTTCTAATATTATTAAAAATAATCATTTTAATGTAACTTGAAAATGAGTCACAAGACATTATATATTTTTTTAAAAGAATACCAAGAAAATTTGGGACCACGAAAAGAAAAGAAAAAATGTTATGAGCGTAAAATGCAACAGAAGTCATCGGAACATTGTCGACATTTGGATTGCCAAATTTTTTTTTATGACAATACTACAAAATTGAAATTAAATATCTTTTCATGTAGATAGATCGAACCTAGTGTCAAGGCACTTTGTTCTCCACCTTCCGCCCAATTTATGACATATTGGGCGGAAGTGACGAAATGAAGTTGGGTGTTATAAATATGTTTATTATATTTATTAGGGGCCAATGTTATCGTAGATATCTGTTACTGTTATGTTTAACTGGCTATATCACAGTTCCAAATTCTGAATATTATTCTTCATTGTTTTAATAAAAAAATCAATTGTTTGTTTATTTTGAAATAGAAGTGCAAAGAGCGACAAAAATTTTCCCAACTACGTTTAGGCGTATCGTGACTGTTGTCCTAGTCTGTAGTCTTACTATATTATTTGTTAAAAACTAAATTCTTGATACTGGGCATTGTCTTTTGTTCTGACGAAATTTTTGCGTTGATGTCTAAATTTTTTTCATTCAAAACGAACACATACCAGTACAAATAAATCTTGTAATTAATTTTTGGTGCCTGTTAACGTCGAATATATTTATATAGTTGTTACAAATTAGTTAGTCGGCCAGTCGTGGCGCAGAGGCACAAAATGTGACTCTAAACGCGACTGGTTGTGGGTTCGATCCCCATAATGAAGTATTTATTTAAATTTATATTTCCATTTCTTCGCTCTGGTGGCGAGGCAAAGTGCGGCGTTGAGTTCCGCCACTCAGCACGCAATGCCTTCAGAATTCAACGGAGTGTAAGTGGGAAATGGAGTGTATTAACACAAGGTTTCCTATGCCTACCCTGTTGAGTGCGGGATACAGCGTGAAGCTGATGTATGATGTAAATTAGTTAGCACCTATGCAGGAAGACGTTTACAAAGCTTTGCTTGCTACCTTTGGTTGCTTTGACTATTTGACTAATTAAGATTTTGACTATAAACAATAATTCTAATGATTGCCGTACCGTATTATTATGATGTTATAAGAAGTAATACCTCCAATAAAACTCTTTTTATATTTTAATATCACCAAGAAGCTAAATTTGTATGGAGAAGATAGAAGTATATAGTCTCTACTTGGACATAAAGATGATTACGTAATACAGTACGAAGGTTGACGTATTAAAATATATATGACGAAATAAGTAGAAATATCAGAATTTTTTATGAGATTTTAATGTATCAATTGGATTAATTAATGTATAAGTATTATTATCATTTCATTCTATATTTGATTACTAAATCTATTATATAATGTTTCTTGTATAGTAATTTGTAGCCGTAAATTGTCGTTTAGGGAAATGATTTAAGAACAATGGGGGACGTCAAACAAACACATGCTCACTGATAGTGACGTAACAGCATACCTCACGCTCAGAGTTAGAGTTCTTGAGCACTTGTTTAAATATTTTATACATACAGCCTTTATAAAAAAAATACATTTTGAGTAAAAAAAAACGAAGTGGATTTGTATTAAAGGTATCTAAAACAACCTAGAGGTTATCTAGGTTTTATAAAGCGGAAATTTAACTTCTAATATATACAAATATTAGATAATTACTTATATACATATTTAAATCAATCCTAGTAAAAAAAAATCAAATTATGAAGTTATATTTTTTCAACTCATTATATATATTTTCTATACAAAGGAAATATGTAGTCATTGTTTCATATAATGAATAAAATAAGTAAAATTTTAAGATCGCATATGACTAAAAATAAAAAATATATTTGTAATTTTAAACTCACCTTCCCAATATTTCTAACAGTTCACCCACACCGTTGAAATGTTCGGTTTCATAAACAAATCTAAGGAAAATGTTGTTGATCTGTTTCCGAATGAAAGCTCGCAGCCCCAAGAACTTGCCGTAAATACGGTGCAGAACCGTCTTGAGAAAGTCGCGCTCGCGAGGATCTTCAGAATCAAACAAGTCAAGCAGCTGTCAAAATAAATAATCCGTTTAAGCAACACGCATTGGCATATTATTGTAATCAAATTAAAAAATAGAGGCCGGTCGTGGCGCAGCGGCACGAGGTGTGACTGCAAAACCGACTGGTTGTGGGTTCGATCCCCACTCGAGGAGATATTTACTTAAATTTATATTTCCATTTCTTCGCTCTGGTGTCGAGGTTAAGCGCGGCGTTGAGTTCTGCCACTCAACACGCAATGCCTCCAAAATTCGGCAGAAAGTGGGGAACGGAGTGTCTTAACACTAGGTTTCCTCTGCCTACCCTGCTTTGTGCGGGATACAGCGTGAAGCTAATTTATTTTAATTTTCAAATTAAAAAAATAAATCAAAAATTACTTAGTAACTGACAGACAGCACAGCTGAATCTATGCAGTGCATATATAGAAATTGATCATACCTATACATAGGTTTCTTGGGAAGTATAGGGAACTGAAGCACTAAGAGAGGACCTTCTAAAATCTCTAAGAGAACGGGAAAAACCAGAATTTTGCTTTGGACCTCATAAGGTCGCCAACAAGTAATAAAATAAATAAAGTTCAAAAATCAATATTCTAATATTAATTTGTCGTAATTCTCAGTTTTATATAACTTGAATCCAAGACTCGCACATTTATCTTGTGCAAAATTGTTTACAATGACGAAGACGAAATAGAATAAGGCGTTTCATATTTCACTTCCATTCACACAATATGAGGCGTAATAACTTATCTAGTCGGGTTGAATAATTTTTACGGAGTAATACGATTTTCTAGTGCAACTAGCCAGTTAAAAACAAAAAAAATAAAATAAATCAAAGCTCGAGCTCGAGCCCAGTCGTGGCGCAGGGGCACAAAGTGTGACTGTAAACCGACTGGTTGTGGGTTCGATCCCCACTAGAGGCGATGAAATATTTATTCGCTCTGGTGTCGAGGCAAAGCGCGGCGTTGAGGTCTGCCACTCAACACGTAATGCCTCCAGAATTCGGCAGAAAGTAGGGAACGAAGTGTCTTAACACAAGGTTCCCTCTGCCTACCCTGCTGTGTGCGGGATACAGCGTGAAGCCAGTTAAAAACAATTTACCAACATTTAGTTACTAGCAAGATATTTATATAAATCTATTTCTTTTTCTTTATTTTTGAAAGGATATGTTACTTTTACAGCTTGAAATATTTATGTCTATATCCTGAAGTATCTAAAAGACATATGCTTTATAAAAATATCGGTCAAGTTCGAGTCGAACTCGCCGAAAACCGGGAGTACCGTACTAATTTTATGATTGCAAGTCAAGAGGAAGTAAAACTTATAAATGTTGACAAATTTACAGTCGTATTCACTAATTTTGTAACAATTGAATTATTTAATTGTAAATTAACAGTTTTTGGATTTTTCTCCGTTTTTGTACTCTAATTTCTCATTACTTCCCAAACTATAAGATTCTAGACCAACGGGAGGAATTCTTCAGGCTTTGATAATGCGGGGAGAGACAAAATATACGGCAAAACGGAGCATAACCTAGCATATTTACTAATTTCATTGATTAAGGAGTTTGATTTTTAGACTTGAGTACTTGAACTTGAGTACAAATTTCAGCTTGCCCTTGCTTCAATTTACCTCCATGCGTTCTTGTAAAAAGTCTTGAGAGACAGACAACAGAGTGGGTTATAAGGGTTCAGTTTCTTCCCTTAGAGGTAAGGAACTTCAAACATATTTTACTGTTAGTAACAATAAAATTGTTAAGAAGCTTTGTTCTCGAAATAAACTTCCCAAAAATTAATACGATACGTAAATAAATACGATAATACGAATTCATGAACAAATTATTTCAAATATTACCCTCTAAAATTCATCACAAGGTAATTAACCAAAAGTACTTGTACTATATTTACAAAAAAAAGTTATTTGTAAATTAAAAATTTAAAGATTTATATGTAAATACCGTAAAAATACATAGAATTCAGTATAGTATAGAGTATTAGGTACAGGTAGTAAAGCGTGTAAAATAACGTATTTGTTGCTAACAAGGTCATACCTATCAAATCAATTTATAAGAAATATTTCATATAATTACCTGCAAGACGAATTTCTGGTCGATGACCTTTTTGCCGATGGTAGGTTGAAAGTCACTGGACTCGAGGAAGCGCAGAAAGAACTCGTAAACCAGCTGGAGGTGCGGCCACGAGGCCTCCAGAGTCGGGTCGTCCTCCTCCGGGTCGAAGTCAGGGTTGTCACTCGGCGGCAGAGTGCGGAACAAGTTGGCCGATATCTAATAATATAAAAATTATAAACTTATAATAATAGAAAAAAATTACAACTGTAAGTTGACTAAAATAAATAATTTTGAGATATTGAGACAGTTATGCATTTTTTTTTGCAATAACACCAGCTTTTACCTAAACCTTCGTTTTAATGGTCAAATGCAAGGGAACCAAGAATTGTGTATGAAACATGACACAATCTAAACGCCCTAACTACTCTAGGTAACTAACTCTGGCCGTAGGTACATTGGGTGACATCAAAACGGTATGTATTTATTTTTAAATTGGAACCAGTACTTCCTGAGAGTAGGGCATTCCCCTAAACAATTTTTTAAACTTTATTTTATTAATATAGCAAAATTTTAGTAAACCATTTATTATGTAAACAATAACTAATAAAAGTCGCAGTCTAAATGCTATTATAGGTTAAACGAGATGTTCGAGCGCTGGCGTAGAGAAAAAATGTAAAACAAGATATAAATAAAACACTATAAAAAAAGAATATCTATTTGAGATCGTCGTTGTATATAGATATTTTTTATCTAAATTTTCATTCAGATATTTTTATTGAGATGATATAAACGTTTTTTTCTCTTTTTCAAAGAATATACTAAATAAATGTGATGTAACATATATCTTAATTACTATATTAATTTTATGTTTATTACATACTATGATTTTAATTTAAATTAAAACTGAAGAGTCTGTGCTTTTAAAATAACAGAGTTTTTCCAAGGGCATGTAGTTATTTACAAAAAATCAAAACACAAATATTTTTTTTGTCTGTCTGTCTTTCCGTCTGTCTGGTATCTCCAGAACATCTGAACTGATTATTGTGGGACTAACATATGGGCTACTTTTTATACCGGAATTCCCTAGCGACTACGATTTACGCAAGAAAAACAGCATTTGTCGTGCGCGCGTAAATATCGCCTAACTAAATAGTTATGAAATAACTTAACATTCTCTTATTACATACGACAATTTTTGTGAGCAAAAATCAAGTAAAATCCTAGTAAGTAAAATAATCAATAAATGTTCACTAAATAAACATGAATTCGGCCGCTATTATTATATATTTCAATATTATTTTCTATATTGGTTATTTACCAATGTATATATTTTTATTGAAATTAAAGAAATAAGATATTACGTAATAACATAATGCAGTGGAAATTTAATTAGTTTATTTTGTAAGTTAAAATGCATAATTATATGTTTACAATATAATGAAACTATTCATAAGTTCGGTAACTTACCAGTTTTTTAATCGACAAAGAATTCATCTGAATAACCTCTTTGCAAAGCAAATGGTTTTATTTGTAGCTTTACATTTTATCCATAGCCAGAGTTAAAACAAAGCCAAACACTGTAGCCTCTGCATGCCTCTTTTGGCTCATCAGCATCAACCCCTTTATACAGGGGGTCTTATTACTTCTTACATGGCCTTAATTTAATATTATCTACACCATGTTCTCAAAAGCAAAGCGCGGCGTTGAGTTTCGCCACTCAACACGCAATGCCTTCAGAACTCAGTGGAAAGTGGGGAACAGTGTCTTAACACCAAGTTCTCTCTGCCTACCCTGCTGTGTGCGGGAAACAGCGTGAAGCAGATTTTAATTCTTGATTTATGTTCGCAAAAAGAACTCCTACTGTCTCCTACTATCTCTTTTATTAATAAAAAACAACAGTAACCTGTTTCATTAACCTTTTTTTGCCATATTTTTGTCATTGATTCTTTACTTGTGCCTAATCCATTAAACCCTGTCTTTATTAATTCTTTAACACTTTTACATCATCACACTAGTACCTGCCATTCAGTGTATCTATTTATTGTACATTCTTAGTTATACTAGAAAAGGATCTCATATCTACAGTTTTCATTTTTTTTTCGTTCTTCTATAATTTTCATGTTTCCCTGGCAGTTTTTGACTTACGCCATAGATAAAAAAATAATAATGGGAGAATACAAAATGTTAGTGATTTTTCATATAATTATTTTATTGATTTTTTTTTATTTTATGGCTCCGAATAATATAATTACTATTTTACAATTATAATATAGATCAGTTCGTTTACAATTCTCCCAAAATGAATTTGATGAATTTTCCAAGTTGATGACATTAAATCTCACTCCAGCAATGATTATTTTCATCAATTGTAATAAGAGCATAATTTTACTTGCATGAAAACATACTGTAATAGGGATAAAGCAAAGCAAGTATATATAAAATAATACAGGATGTTTATTTAGGTAATCACTAATTAAGATTACGAACTTGATGTTTTATACTATCCTTCCCAATAAAAAAAATTTTTAAAGGTAAATTTTCATATTTTTCTGTTTACTTATAAACATTGTATTTTGTTTAGAGCTTTGAGTGGAATTGAGAGTTGTAGGAAAGTAAAGATGAAACTTGTATTCTTGTAATTTTATGAACATTTAGCAAAATATTTTAATATATATGACAATTTTTTGACTAATGTTCTTAGTAATAGTCTTATTGGCTTATGGAGAGAATATAAAAAAAATCACTATCTAACCATACTTTTCACTTTCAACCTTGCTAGGAATGAAGCATAAAGTAAAAAAAAATGTTCAGGACATAATTAGAATATATTGGAAAAAAGTTTTATATTGTCCAATCTTTCTAACTTACAAACAGATTTAATATGATACATATATATTACCGGCGATCTATAGAATTCAATATTCTATACAATACAATGGCAAAGTATAGAATATCTAAAATAATGTAATGTATGAAATATTATTTATATTTACTTTGCCTAGATATTTTATGAAATACTAAATGTGCAGCCAGTAAGTAATGTATGTAAAAGACAAGGAAGAGAGCAAGAGGTGCAGTCAGGCTGGCATTTAACATGTTGTAAATTGTTTACTTGCTTACATTTGATGCTGATTTTTATTGGTAGTTACATATACACTATGCCATCGCAGCTATATTTAATGGATTTTAAGTGACATTAGGTTAGTTAATCTTTTGTTAAAATAAATTAACAGAATCTAACTTGTACTTGAAAACTGCTAAATTGGTAGCTCAAATATAGGAATGTGGACCAAAATCTACTTATTTTAAGCATTGACAAAAATAATCATTTTAATACATACATTGCTTGCCTGTAACACATACACAATTTTACATCACAGAATATTGTTAAAAATTTCAATTACCATTTTGATTATCTCTGGATACACAGGTTCAGGGAGCGGCCCACGTGCCGGAGTGATGTATTCTACAAGCTCATTGAGTGTGGCTCGTTTTATCTCTTTACCCTTCAAATCAGCCACTGGATCCATGAAGTCGAAAGCAACACAACATTGCCTTAATTTGCGAATAAATAGTTCTTCTTGCTCACTGCTTGCAACATCTGGAATATAGAATAATATCTATAAATTTTAAAATAGAATGTAAGTATATTAAGCTTTTTTTAGCTTTACATTGTATACTGCATATAAAGGGATAGGTGGAAGACCATTTCTCAAACACTGCTCATATTTTGAAACATGTGTGGTTGAACTCAACACTACATTTTGTTTATTTCCAGAGAGGTGAAATGGTATTTCCATCCATCAATGCCCTGAGTGAGGCTTGAACATATAACTGTCATGTTTGCAGTCAGATACTGTGCCATGAGCGATTTAATAACAACAACCTCATATTTAATCTCAATATATATTAGTAAATCTTAAGTAAGTGATAACAATATCTACAGGTACATAAAACAATGTAATAAAACATTACAAATTAATTGTGTCAAAATGTTTTTGTAAATTCAACCTATTTTTAAATATTATTTATAAAATAAAGTGATTTTAGAGAATTTTGATTATTTGATATATTACAGCTATCAGATAACTTTTAAAATATTATTTTTATATTATACTTAAACAACATATCTGATTATTGCACTAGTAGTAACTACTAATAAGGTTAACATAGGTGACTTGTAAATTTTATTTTTATTAAATCATGAAAAAGTGACATTTTTAAATAAAGTACAATCATATCAAGGTGCATATAGAAAATGATTTGTCTAACATTGTGTTACTAATTTTAACAAGAGAATGATAATGTACAAAAAATTCAACAAATGTTCAGTAAGATCTGTTTAGTAAGAATCTTATAGATTATATCATTGGTTTATACCATATCAGTACCTAATTAAGTCTTATTAGAATTAATATTAAAGTTACATATATTTTTATAAATAATAACCATTTAACTTTTCATAAAAATGTAATTTCCATCACAACATATAAAGATAAATACATATACATATTTTTTATTACAGATTTTTATGCTAATTATTGTCATTATACAAGTTCACTAACATCATATTAAGACATAACAAATAAAGTGTCAAACGTACCCTTTAGCAGAGGTAATGCCTGAAGCTCCACATCTTGCGAGTTGCGATATCGTGATGATCCTTGAGACTTCTTAGTCTTTTTCTTCAATGACCGCTTTGCGAAAGGATCAATCCTATCCACAAACGTTCCCGAAGACATTTTGCTAATATAAAAGTGTCCGAAATGACAATA
>JAATLQ010031816.1:53601-65814 GCA_013421005.1 Heliconius erato x Heliconius himera
AATTATTGTCATTATACAAGTTCACTAACATCATATTAAGACATAACAAATAAAGTGTCAAACGTACCCTTTAGCAGAGGTAATGCCTGAAGCTCCACATCTTGCGAGTTGCGATATCGTGATGATCCTTGAGACTTCTTAGTCTTTTTCTTCAATGACCGCTTTGCGAAAGGATCAATCCTATCCACAAACGTTCCCGAAGACATTTTGCTAATATAAAAGTGTCCGAAATGACAATATGTCGAGAACGATCAATGCAAAGCTTGTCTTGATTCGAATAGATTCATGATCCAGTCCAATCTACGAATCGAACGCGCACTTGGAGTAAAGTCGCAGCAAAATATTAAAGCCTAAACAAACATTCCTTCGTCACACATGACGGTAATGGAGTGGTCACACTCAGGCCATTCTTTAATACACTAAGATTCCACAACAGTTACGTAATTTTCAAATATCTTTATCACAAAAACGACACAATAACAAAATATAACAATTCCATTCACAAAATTAAGTTTTATTTTCTGAGGCGTGTCACTAATACCAGAAGGCAGAAGTCACATATACATACAAGCCTCGTGTAATATCAGCCGGTCAGTCGATGACAATTTAATTTCCTCACAATAATCGTCGAAATATTTTAATATTCAGGATTATCAGCACGAAAAACGTTAAAATCAATCAAATATAGTCCTCTTTTAGATTAGTACCAAACTAAAAAGGCGATGACACAGAGCAAATTTTTAACATCAAAAATCTATCACCGTATTCTCGCCATCGCTCACCATCCGTTTAGATTCAGACAGTGAAACAAGACGCATTTTATCATTAGGCACAAAAATATTTCGATAGATTACACTTCCACGAAAAGAATTATACTTTTCCACGACTTTTTTCGCGAGGACAAACGATCAATTTACAAAAAGCTATCTAGTTAAAAGATAATCATCACTCGTTTTGCAGCGAAAACGCCAGCACTCAAAAGTACCTATTTCTGAAAATAGATGGAGATATAAAAATGTTCAGATAAACAACTGACATACTTTTAATTACAAATTTGGACATACCTAACATTTTTGGTAATTAAATATCTCCTAAAATAATTTAATTAAAAACAAAATCATAAAATTTAACAATTTGCCAAAATATTTCGATAGAGAATAAATAAAAATAGCTTACATTTTCAAACGGAAGCAGTATTTTTATCACTTTTATGAATAAATATTATGGAAGCGTTCTTGTAAGAATACAGATAACTAATAAGCTTAGTTAAAATATATATTTCTATTTAAAATTTAAGTTATAGTATCTTTAATATATTTTCACCATTTACCATAACAATTTCATAAAACAACATATATAGTATTTTTTTGTTAATACAATAATATAAATAAAATTATTATGAATGGAGACATAATTAAGTAAATGAATATTCGATCTATTGATTTAATTATATTAAAGATATTATTCAAAATTAAAATTAGAACTTCATTCTAACCATTAAAAATACGATATTATCCATAAAATTAATGATATTATACTTTTGTCAATACGTTGTACCGTATATACGGTGGTTAATTTTGAAATTATCTGTAAACGTTGGTATAAGCAAAATTCAATATTTATGTTATCTATGTATGTAGGCACTTACGTTGAGAAAGTAGCTTTCTAAATTTTTTAGCGTCTTACTTGCTTTCGAAATAAGTATTTAATATTATAAAGTTAGTAATCTTTAAATATTTCGTTTGATATTTTGTTTCTGTAATTCAGTGCCACGAAATAACTATTGACTGTTGGTGTAAAATTAATTAGAAAGCAACATGGAAGCCCTGACAGTTCCGCCATGAATGCAAAATAAATAGAAATTGTGGAGGTTCAGTATATTTTTATTTAGATAAACATTGAACTTGACACGTATATAACGTTATACTACGTTGTTGATATTCTTAACAAACAAACTATACTAATCTTAATTTAGTCTTATATACGAATAAGTTTGTAGCCATCCTTAGTATACACACTACATACAAGGATGTTATTCCCAATCAAAATCATAGAATATTATCAATTGATATTGAATAGGCCTTCAAAATATCCAACAAATTTAAAACTCTGTGTACATTATTAAGAAAACTTGTTACATGTGTAGTTAAAAGCTATATTAAAAAAAATCATACACAATTTGGTTTATTCTTTCTAAATAAATAATTTTAAATGGATACTATTTCTATATTCAAACATACATTTAACAATATTATTTATTTGTACCAAAGTTATAATAGTTATTTTAATGGGCAATATTTCTATTTTCAGAAGCAAGAAGTTAATATAGGCAGACTAGAATCTTCACAATGTTGAGAGGTGGGCGTGGTGGCCGTCACAGTCCAGAACTGTACCCTCATACACTTAAGTGCTCCAATGCGAGTGACACTAGCTCTGCATACAGTGGTAGTGACACTATGACTTCGGTACACAGCTCTTTAGATATGGATATGGAAGTAGATCTCTCAGGTCTCCTCGAATCTATAGTAGATTCTGATGAGGAGGAAGATTTGGAAGAGAGTATGGATAGTTTGACTGTCCGTGATGCTGTCAGAGAATGTCTCGAGAAAGATCCTAGTGAAAGAACTGATGAAGATATTGAAATTCTTTTAGAATTCACTCAACACTTAAAAGCATTTACTAATATGACCCTTACAGTGCGGAGAGCACTTTGTGCTGTTATGGTATTTGCAGTGGTTGAAAAAGCTGAAACAGTTGTTATGAATGATGGTGAAGAACATGATTCATGGTCTGTTCTTATTAATGGTCAGGTTGGTATTGAACATCAAAATGGAGAAATTGAATATCTTAATGTTGGGGACAATTTTGGCATGGCTGAAGCTACTTTAGAGAAATTATATCACAGAGGGGTTATGACAACTAGATGTGATGATTGCCAATTTGTATGTGTCACACAAACTGATTATTACCGTATATTACATCAAGGAGAAGAAAATATAAGGCGACACGAAAATGAAAATGGTGTAGTAGTATTAGTCACAGAGTATCGAGGCACAGCAGGGGAATCTGGACATCAACAAGGACATGTTGTTATTAGAGGGACTCCTGAGCATCTAATGCTACAACTTATTGAAGATAATTCTCGTGACTCAACATATGTAGAAGATTTCTTATTGACACATAGAACTTTTATAGAAACTCCACTAGTGGTGGCCAAACAATTGCTTGCCTGGTTTTCAGAACCTACTGTTCGTGATAAAGTAACACGTGTAGTTTTATTGTGGGTAAATAATCATTTCACTGATTTTGAAACTGATCCAAATATGATGGAGTTTTTAGAGAGTTTTGAAACGCTTTTGGAATGTGAAAAAATGGATAGTCAACTTAATTTATTAAATATTGCTTGCTCTGCAAAGGCAAGAACTAGAAGTGTAACCTTATCTCGACCCTCAAGAGATGAGCCACTCAATTTTACTATTTTGGGGGGATATGAAAGAGGATATGGAATTTTTGTATTAAAAGTAGAAAAGCACTCAAAAGCTGAAGATGTAGGATTAAAAAGGGGAGACCAAATTATAGAAGTCAATGGTCAATCCTTTCGCCATGTAAGTCAGGCAAAAGCCATGGAAATTATAACTGGTTCAACACACTTAAGCATCACAGTAAAGAGTAATTTATTAGCATTTAAGCATATGTTGTTAATGCCTGAGAATTCTCCTAGACAAAGAGGATGTGCCAATATGATGCGTTGGCAAACTGATCCTAGAGCAAGATTATCGACAGCAGAACTTCTAAGTGATGATCCTCTCACTCTAACACCTGTTTTTCAATCTCCCACTAAAAAACCTCAACAGCTCAATATTAAAAAAGAACCTCAAAAAGGTTTTATGACTTTAGGTCCTAAAAGGAGATTGCAGAAAGCATTAATGAAAATGAACATTTTGCCAAAAAATACTATCACTGATGGTATTCATAATGATGATAGTATTCTTTCGAATTCAGAAACCTTAAGCAAAGCCTCCAGCACCTCATTCTATAATTCACATAGTAATCCAGATTTAATATCTATTTGTTATGATGAATATCAATCTTCTGATTATCCTGAGCATGTTCTCAAAGTATATAGAGCAGATCAAACATGTAAATATTTATTAGTTCATAAAGAAACCACAGCCAGGGAAGTTGTAATGCTTACATTGCAAGAATTTGGCATTACTGATCCCAGTTCCAACTTTTCTCTCTGTGAAGTTTCAGTAGCTCAAGGAGGTATAATAAAACAACACAGGCTACCTGATCAACTAGGCAACCTGGCTGAACGGATTGGTCTTAGTTCTAGATACTATTTAAAAACTAATGGTGTAAGTGAAACTTTAGTACCTGATGAAATGGCACCAGAACTTTTGAGAGAAAGTGTAGTTCATTTCTTACAGCTGAATGCAGTTGAAGTAGCAGTACAGCTAACTTTGCAAGATTTTTGTATATTTCGACAAATTGAAAGTACTGAATATGTTGATGATCTATTTGAATTAAAGAGTAGATATGGTACACCTATGCTGTCACAGTTTTCTGGGCTTGTTAATAAGGAAATGTTTTGGGTTGTCACAGAAGTGGTCAATGAACAGAATCTTGTTAGAAGATCTAAAATAATTAAGCAATTCATAAAAGTTGCTCGTCATTGCAAAGAATGTAAAAATTTTAATTCAATGTTTGCTATTATATCTGGATTAGGACACGGTGCGGTATCTAGGTTGCGAATGACTTGGGAAAAATTGCCCACAAAGTATAACAAGCTGTTCTTTGACTTACAAATGCTTATGGACCCTTCAAGAAATATGTCAAAGTACCGCCAATTAGTGACAACGGAACAAGGCAGATCTCCAGTGATACCATTTTACCCAGTGGTGAGGAAAGATTTGACATTTATTCATCTAGGCAATGATACTAAGGTTGAAGGAATGGTTAATTTTGAAAAGCTTAGAATGATAGCTAAAGAAGTGAGAACACTTACAAATATGTGTAATGCACCTTACGATCTTCTCACGTTACTAGAGTTAGGAAAACAACCGCCATCAAATGCTATGGTTGCATTGAATCAACTCACCACTGGAGTGCAACAGGGACAAGTTACTGTGAAAAGGAGAAAGAAATCCTCAAATGTTCCCAATCCTAAAAAGATGTTTGAGGAAGCGCAAATGGTCCGACGCGTCAAGGCTTATCTGAATCGTATGCACGTCGAAACAGACGAGGAAAGACTTCATGCATTGTCGTTGGAGTGCGAGGGTTCGGGGCCGGCTCCCATGGTGCCGCGTCGTCGACACCCGTCGCCGTCGCTCTCCACCACCAGCAGCGCGTCGTCGGCCAGCGAGGGCAAGAAGAGCTTCGCGGGCAACAAGTTCGGGGCGGCGTCCCCGCAGGCGGTGCGCAAGCTGCTGGCGCTGTCCGAGCCCGCCAAGACGCGGCCGCACCAGCCGCGGCCGCTGCCGTGCGCGCCGGGCCCGTCGCCCTGCGCGCCGCGCCGCGACGGGCCCGGCGCCGCGCACGAGCGCTCGCACTCCGACACGCCCACGCCGCTGCCCGTGGACCTGTCGGCGGAGAGCAGCAGCGTGACGTCGCTGGTGAACCTGCCGCTGCGCAAGACGGGCTCGGCCACGTCCAGCGACAGCGGGCACGGCTCGTGCGCGCGCCCCGTGCCGCCGCCGCGCATGCCCTACACGCTGGCGGCGCAGGTGGCGCGCCTGGAGCGCCTGTCGCGCGCGCACTCGCACGAGGGCGTCACGCGCCCCTACGACTACTACCACGACGCGCCCGACGACGACGACGACGACCACCAGGTCTCCGCCGTTTGAACTTTTAAATACTCTTATCGATTATCTATTTATATACAACTTTTGTAATCTCACTTGACGACTAGAGAGCACGAGTTACGTACTTTTTCTCGTATATCAATATTACTATTGTGTATGTATTCCCCTACGATTAAGTTTAAAGACTGTATAATTTTAACGTTCGATCGAATCATCCTAGTGTTACATAGTGTAAAATGAGTATATCGTAAGCCATGCCTCTTATTATTTAATATAATTAAATTTAATGTGACCCACCATGTTCCAGTTATGTCTATTGTCTAGAGATGTTTAATGTGTAGCGTTTATGGTGATGTGTTTCGTATGCGCCTTTCGTATTTTTACATTCCGTTGTTTGTATATTTTTTTTATAACTTTCATTATTTATAATACGCAACTTAGACCAAATAATAATTAATGTACCTTTTAATATTTACGACTCGAGATTGATTTTAATATTTGTGGTAGTTTCTTTGGTAGCTTTGAGGACCAATGATTGAGTTTGAATGGTATTTCTTATTGTAGCTATCCATAATTTGTTTATATCGTGACTTTAATTAAATATTGTAATTGTAAATAATAAAACTATATAAATAAAAATACTTTCAAAAAATGTTTATTTAAAACTTATAAATAATGTCATATTCAACAGTTTATGTTGTGAATAATTTTGGCATTTGTAGCCAAATAAATAAAATATACAAAAATGTTTTTCTTTTAATGTTTTCTCTATAAATGCACAAACATATCGCAGTAAAAGTTATCTAAACTGGGCGAGGTAATCAAGTTCGAGCGGGTGCAGGTCGGGCGCGGGCAATACAAGGCTATGTAACGGCGGTCCCAGTTCTAAGTGTTGCATATCCTCTAAGGACATCGCCACGATTCTTTGATCCGGAGCGCCGACTCTCGATAAACCAATAGCTAAGCTCTTCTTATTGATAACTGTAAATGAAAAAACAACATTATTTTTATCTTTATCTACTACAAACATAAACAATATTTGTGATACTGAAGTATCAAAATTATTGTTTCTTTTTGTTAAAAATTTCATAATCTTTAAGGGGCCGTTCAAGTATTACGTAAACACTGTAGGGGTTTGCTTATTTTTGACGTGTCCGTCCGTCCGACGTGTGATTTTTGATGACACAGGGGAGGGGGGGAGGGGGGGGGGATGGGGGGGTCAATAATGGCAAAAAAAACTGCTTACGTAATACTTGAACGGCCCTTAAGAGCAATAACATCAATCGCAAATCTTTAGATAATAGTGATGACAATTTGTAGATAAATGTGGTGCACTATATCTAATACATCTTGTTTTAAAACCTTTAAAGTAAACACACGTTTCCATATGAAATAAGATGTAGGTAATTGGCGCGTTTTTTGATATTGTTTTCCGATAGTCCGGTCAACGAGTCATGGCCACCCTAAAGTTAGGTTTGCACATTGTTTGCTCAATAATAAAATAATATTAAGCAACACAAATTCTAAAGTTAAATCTGCCCAGCTATCTATAGTCAGTACGACTAGCCCTGGTACTAGCTGTAAAATTATTAAAAACTCGGCAGTCGTGGCGCAGGGGCACAAGGGTATGACTGTAATGTGACGGTTGTCTGTTTGATCCTTATGACCTTCGCCATGTTACTTATATTTAGGTGCCACCAGTTGTTATAGGCACTTTTGGCAGATGGGCAAAGAGAAATTTGTTTCAAGACATCCCTTTATTCGCTTTCCACTTAAGTTCAAGACATGTTGGGTGACGAACGTAACGCCGCAAGATTTGTCTCAAATGTTATTCTGTCGAAATGCATTGAGTCCCGCCACTCAACTCGCAACGTCTACGGAATTTGGCGAAGAGTGGTTAACGTAATGTATAATACTGGGTTCCCTTTGTATTCCATGCTGTGTGCGTGCGGTTTTTAGTAGTATAGTTGTAATTGTAATCATAGATGTTTAAATTAAGAAGCAACAAAATCAAGATATGCATGAGTGAATCGATATTTTTAGGGTTCCGTAACTTTTTAAGGAAAAAGGAACCCTTATAAAATCACTTTAATGTACGTCGGACTGTCTGTCTGTCAAGATCAGGAACGCTTGGAGATATCGAGTTGAAATTCAAATCATATACTCAAACTATAAAAAAACGTATTTTTATTATATATTTATTTAGAACAAAGATATGGCCATTTATATCGCAAAAAACGCTTATTTTAACACTATCAATATTCGTAGGGTACTTCTGGTTGGCCTAGAATTATGAAATTTGGCAGCTAGCATCTACAGGTGTAGTACTTGTTCAGAAAAAAAACTGAAAACTATACATTTGTGGTTATATTCAAAAAAATAATAGCCTTAATTTGGTATTAAAGTCGCTTATTTCAAGTGAGGTATAAGATGAAAAGGCTAAGCTAAGCCTAAATGTCGAAAAAAGCTCAAGACGTCCGTTGTTTTTTCGACGTTCGACGTAAAAGTTTTTTTTCTAATAGTGTTGTTATATTGATGACAATGACAAAACAACCCAAATAACAAATAAGAATATTAATAGTATTGAAAACTACATATCTAACAGTTAACAATAAATTTCTAAAACTGTTAAGCACAGCTGTACTTTTATGTTTTTGAGATAGTAATTTTGTGGGAAAGCTGTGCGTTGTGGGTGGCGGTGCCCTCCCTCAACTTTTGTCGTGACCCTATGGCACCTAAAATACATTTCTGGACAGGTGTTTAAGTTGACCTTCAACACATCATAACATCAATGACAGATACATACATGTTTTTAGTGTCATATTATAGCATGAATAAGTAAATACTGTAACTGATTAAAGCCAGTAGTAGTGCAGGGGCACAAAGTGTGACTGCAAATGCAAAAAGTTGTGGGTTGGCAAAAAGTCGCCGTTTAAATTTATATTTATATTTCTTTGCTCTGGTGTGGAGGCAAAGTGTGATGATGAGTTTCACCACTCAGCACATAATGCCTCCAGAATTCGGTGGAAAGTGGGGAACAAGGTATCTTAACACAGAGTTCCCTCTGCCTACCATGCTGTGTGCAGGATACAGTGTGACGCTGTTGTTTTATTATGTACAATCTACACCACTATTCTTTATCAAAATTTTGTTGTTATTTCTTAACACACCTGAACTTGGATTATTTTCAATTATTTGAATCAATTGGTGTGCTGCTTCTTTTACTGACATAAATTTGGGATCCATATATTGGCGAACTTTTTTTGTCAAAGATTCCTCGGTTGGTTCTTTAACTTTGATATCTGAAAATAAGTATAATATTGAATCGCAAAAACAATAATGAAACATGCTTTATAAATTATATGAACATTAATAATTACAGTAATTAATAATTATAAAACATACCTAAGAGACACAAAGTGTGTAAGTTTCTGGAGTAATTGCTAATGATTTTTTCATAAAAGCTGTCTGGTTTCCAATTATCTGTCCAATAAGGTATAGAAATAGTTTCTCCAAAATTGTATAATTGTAATCCACAGCAACTTACTGCATTCATAATCGAGGCATTATGCACAATCTAAAATTATTTATTTTATAAATACATTAAGTTAAGTTAAGAATAAATATAAAACAAATATTTGAATATTAGTTCAATTTTTAGCAGTCTTTTACTTGGAATAAATAATTTTTATTTAAAAATTGTTGTATTTTAAAATTTGCATACAATTTTATATATTATGTGATAATACCTGTGTTTTAACTCCAAATTCTTTGGCTCTTAGTAACATATCAGTATGAGTTGTAGCACCCAAAGGGTCACCGACAACTAAAAGTGCAATGTCTTTTTCTGTTGCTTCTTTTAATATATTGTCTATGTTACTTTCACAAATTTCTCGATCAGCTATAATCAAGGGACGTCCGTAAAAGCTTTCCTGAGAAATAGCAGAGGATATAAAGATAAATTGTTTAAGAATAATGTGATATGTGATGGTAAGTAACTTGACATTTTTTCTTTATATGCATCTTTATCGTTCATTTAGTGATATGGTTTGGATTTATAATAGCCTTTATTTTTTTCTAAATAATAACTTATTCTAAAAATATATGTACATCTCTAATCTTACCAATACATCTTTCCCAACAGTCAATATGGAAGTGTAACCTTCTAAGAAAACTTTGTCACATTTCTTTACAATTTCTAAGCCTTTTACTGTTATGTCTTTAGCATCGCCCAATCCTAATCCGATTAAATAAAACATATTTCACACTTATAATACCAAATTTGAATTCACCTGGTAAACACACGTTTTAAAAATTTGATTTGACGTTGACGTATAGAGATTATTGATAGTCTGTGACACAAAACATATGTAACAATTCTCCGAAACTCACAAATTTCAATTTTCTTCTGTTTACTCATTAATAGAAAATGATTTTAAGAAGAACAATATCATATTAAATACTTAACTAAATAATAAACAAGTAGTCTAGAAAAGTTTAGTGATTTAGTGTATACAGAAATATATTTTAAGAAAAAAACTTTAAAAAAATTGAATATTTTACGTGGAGATTTGATGTATTCTTGGCTAATTTATTTTCAAAAATATTCATGATTAAACTATATTAAATATTTTTGCTACTTTCAATGAAATAACAACATACTTAAAGTTTTAAATAATAAAACGTGCTTATAGTTTAGGTGTAGCTACACAAAAATCGATCGCAAAAAAAGTTTATAAAGATAAGGTCATTGATCGAGCGAGCTTTTGTTTTAAATATTGCCACGAAAATATATTATCTAACGTAATGTTTATTTTGGGACATAATAATGATAGTATGCAGAGCTTTAATTTCTGACGCAGTGCAACTGCCGCCACGAAAGCTTTAACAATTCAGAAATAAGTGTTAAATTGGTTTCTCCTAATTTTAGCACATCAATCGTCATTGATATTTTAATTTACTTCTTTTGGATTAAAAATGTTTCGGCAATCGTTAATATATACTTATATTAACATTTTGAACAAAATTAGTAACCAGCACATTTCATGATGTGATTTGAAATATTATATATAATTGATATACTTTGAATGAGTTTTTGATAAAATTCCAACGTGTTTTATTTAAAAACATCATTGATTGCGACGTCATTGTCAGTAAAATAATAAAGATGGCAGTGACACTGGAAGAGAAGTAAGCTGAAGACAATGATTATTAGCTTTTAGAGTAGATGAATGGGTCTGATTTCAGGCTGTAGCCCTGAATCTGAGACATATTTCTAATAGGTTACCTCATGGATTGGTCGTATGATGAATTTTTAATGTTTAAACCAGCTATGATTAAAAATTTACGTAGTACCTAAATTTTGTTCGTGAATTTTTCTCGGATTCTATTCTTTTGAATCTTCTTGCTATATCACTTCCATGGCATTCAGTTTCAGTGTAATGGAAACATTATAAATATTATTGCTGTTTTTCGCATATAGAACAGTACAAAAATAAGCTACTTCTTACTTTTTAACTTAAATTTTAGATTTAGAGTTAATAAAATATATCTTAAATTTAACGATTTCTATTAATATTCTTTAGTTATTTTTTTCATTATTCTTTATTTTTTACATCTCACTTTATCCCTAGTAGGGGTAGGGGTAGTCAGAGAGAACTGAGCGCCAAAAGTCCAACTCTCTGTATGTTTTACTTTATCAACTGTTACCACTCGTCAATCTCTTTATAAATGCCATGCGTGGGTTTCTTATGTTTTCGTGACCTTCCTCCTGTATATATCTTTACACCCTAGCAGGTTTGTGATTATTTGAATTTTTTGAACAATTTACGTTAAACCACAGTTACCATCTATATATATTTTTATAGGTCTACATACTGCAGAGAAGAATTACGTTTCACTGGTCTTAAGAATTGTTTACTTTTTTTTACACTTAAATATAGTTTTAATGAAAGCTTTTCTTAAGATGTTGCAATGCTGTCTGTTTTAAAACATGTTTTACATATGGTAGAAGTTCCGATTGTCTTTCTACTGGGGGTCTTCTGATAACGCTGGAGAGGAGCAGGCATCTTGCTTTGATGAAAGGCATTTTTCACCTATCAAAGCTCGTCCCCTAGGTGTTGAGCGTCGCAGAGTTGGTGGGCTCTTTGAAGTAAAGACCCCCAAAAGAAAGTCAGAGAGAACGGAGCGCCAAACGCTACGGTCTCTACATACCTCTTTCGCCTCGTCCACTGTCATCAACCTCTTCATACATGCCCTTCGGGAGGTCCTCATGCTTTTTACGTGACCTTCCTCCAGTATCTTTGATACTGTGTTTTTGAAGGTCAACCGAGGTCTCCCCCTACCTCTCTTACCGCTCACTTTTCCATCATAAATCTTTTTTGCCATTCTTTCATCACTCATTCGTTCG
>JAATLQ010031817.1:0-12213 GCA_013421005.1 Heliconius erato x Heliconius himera
GTGCGGCGGTGTCTGCGGCCGCTGCAGGGGACGCTTGTGTCCCTGCACGCGGCGGCTGGTGGCTGCTCATTCCTATGAGCGCGGGCGGCGGTGGTCCTCGGTGACTGCCCTCACAATCCGACGGCCCATCCTGGTTCGGGGCCGGGCGATCCAGGGGGAAGTGGAGTCCCCTCCGCACAGGCCAGTGCGGGCGGAATTCCTCCTTATTTGTCCACAAATAAGGGCGGAATTTCCTGGCGTGGTCTTCTGGGTTCGGGTGAGCTTGCTTCGGTCCTCTCGTCGTCGTCTTCTTCTGATTGTAGTGATGATGAGTTGATTCCTTGGCAGATGGCAGTCAGGCTGATCCGCCCCCGATTGACATAATTCCATTGCTTTTATAGTCTGTTTTACTTATATCTACCCTCTTTTACACGAGTTCGCTAAAAATATTATATATTTTCACGTCCTCGCTTTGGTAACGAAGCAAAGCGCTGCGTTCTGCTCTACCACTCAACACACTAAGCCTCGAGATTTCGGCTTAAAATAGGAATCTATATATTTTTAGGCATTCACTTTGTATCGACAAAACGCTTCCATTCCTCACTTACTGCCAACAATTATAAATTTAAAAAAATCTTATTTTTAGCACTGCGGCAAGAAATTTATAACAAGAAGACTTCTTCTAATGCACTGCAGAGCAAAACATGGATATGAGAAAACTGATAAATGTTCCTTCTGTGATTATAAAGCCTCTAACGCTGAACAAGTCAAGGTAAATACTATATATGAAGCTATCCTAACGCAGTGGCAAGGCGTGTGAGTGTGCCTGTAAACGCAACGGTGGTGGATTCGATTCCGCATTTTTACTAACACAAATTTATGGCTGAATAATATTATAAAGTCTTACATGAAAGACTTACCTTACAAACCACTGGAGGATAGAAAAATATCTATTTGGGATATTACAGTACCGTCGATGAGTCGAGACCGCCTTGAAGTTCTTAAAGAACTTTGTGAACTTCCGCGATCACTCACGATCGGGAGAAAAATAATTTAAAGTAAGAATAATTGGTATACAAACAATTAGAAATGAGCTGATGATCTTCAAGCAGCCAAACATGTTTTCTTCAATCATAGCCAAGGACAAATTAATAACTTAATCAAAATCAATTTAGGAGCTACGATACCACAGACAGACATAGAAGATACACACAAACTTATAACACCCTTTTGTTTTCGTCGGGAATTAAAATTCCTAAAATCAAACCTGCGCAACCATCGGTAGATGGTTAGCGGTAGCTAACCTCATGGCCACGACTCGTCTGCGGTACTATACCAAAGTTTAATAAGTTATTATTAAATTTCTGTCCAATTACAAAATTATTTGACAAGTTATGTTTCCTCACAAACATTTTATAATTTTACTATTTTTTTTGTATCCCATTTATAGGTTTTTCTCAGTCGTAGAATAAATTATATTCACTTTCTAGTTCCTCTCTCTGGTAAAAAGGCAGTTACAAAACAAAACATTTTAAGTTGATTTGATATCTTCATATTTAAGATATGTGGTCAATAGTAGTCAATATTCACTACACAACTGCCTTTATGTTTTATTTTCAAATTAACAAATAATTATATTTATAACAAAATAACTGTTTCAGTACTTATTTATTTATTTTTTCTCTTTTTATTTAAAGATCCATGAAAGACTTCATACTGGTGAAAAACCATTTGTCTGTAAAGAATGTAACGCCGGTTTCCATAGAAAAAGCAGTTATTTACAACACGTTGCAATACATTTGCCCGAAAAAACAGTGCCGGTAAGGAAGTTCTACTTTAATATTATAATTATGAATATTTGCAAGGATGGATGTTTGTTACACTTTCACGCAAAAACTACTGAACGAATTTAGATGAAAATTTACTGTAATATAACTTATACACAAGAGTAACACATAAACTACAATTTATGTAAACATTTTCTAAAGTTTGAATTAGAAATTATTCAAAAATATTCCCCTCATTGGGATCAAGCCCACAACTGTTATACTGAAACACGATGGACTAATTTTTTTTTTATTTTAATATTAAATAATGAATAATCACACGAATATATTTTTTATTGAAATTTGTTTTTGTTCGCATAGTTACCAAGAATTTTTTTTTTGAATAATGAATTTTATTTATATCAAGCCAAAGAAAAAATCAAGTCAAAAATGCCAAGTTTTTTTTTCTATTTTCTTTTTTATTTCCTTATTCCGTAGTGCGACCAGTGCCCAGCCAGATTCAAATCGGTTACCCTTATGAGGATACACAAAAATCGTCACCGCCCCTCCCCCTACACCTACAAGTGTAATATATGCGATAACACTTTCGCCAGGCGAAGAAATGTATCTAGACACTTGCAGAGAGTCCATGGACTAAATTTAGCCCACGATTCTTATATACATAGGGTTAAAATATAGTTATTTTGGTTTAGCTTCACGCTGTATCCCGCATATACTTTCTAGAGTATGTCTATTTACTAAATATTTTTGCAAATAGAGAAACGTTTCAAGAAATTTTACTAGAAATTCGGTTTCATTATGGTAACCGATTCTTAAATACATAGACAAATTATGACACAAAAACACATAACTACACTGCCATGCGGGAAACAGCGTGAAGCTTATACAAAATGTATAATTATTTTTAATTGCCATAAATTTTCCTTTTAACATCTTAAAAATTTATTTAAAAAATTTTTTTCTTTGTATTCAAATGTATTTTTATAAATAAAATTTATAATATAGAATTAAATTAGGTATGTTATTATTTATATAATAAAAAATAATTAATGTAATAATTCTTTTATTTGTAGATAAAATAATATTTTTATACCTCCTTTTTATTTTTTAAGAATTATAAACATACTTTTTGTTAAGACCGCTTATCGCTTATATATGAAATAAAACCACCAATTTGGGGAATAAATAAAACTTTAATAAACATCATACATCAATTCATAACATATTGTTTTACACATCTTTCATCACAACTCAAAATAATATAGATAGAGATGTCTGTTTTAAATTTATAAACTGAACTTACAAACATATAAGGCATGATATGGTTCTTTGATTATGGCGTACAGAGCGTGCGAGTTGAGCACATATCACTTCGCCAATGTCACGTTGTGTGGAGAAGCCACGAAGGAGATTGCACGATAAAAAAAAAAAAAAATTACACAGTAAGTGAAAATCTTCAAAAATTGCCTTCACCTATAAAAAAAATAAAAATCATGATTTAAATAGTAGAGTACTTAAAGCTGTGGTTTCATTTAAAGTGGTGCTGACACTTCCATCCTGTATAAGTGTAATTACAATTATGCCAAAATTAAAAAAAATGTGCAAGTTTGGTCCTAAAAATATTTGACGGCTGTATAGAAATATTTGTAAGAAATTTAAGAAATTATCTCTAATCAAAAAATATTTTAATTCAAAATGTTTTTAGTTACATACAATATAATAGACTTATAGACAGATAGTAAGTATTATTGTCCCTATGTAAAATAAATAAATATTAAATTAGTATTATTTAACGATGATTTGTTATATATTTTTTGCTGGTGCTATTTTTATGTCATTGTGATCACTAATTTCTATGTGTTTGTAAGTTCAGTTTTACAATGGATCATCTATACCTATTTAAAGGAAAAAAAAACCCACGTATACTGACACAACTGACAAACACAATAACATTGATAAAATAAGTTGACATTTAACTTGATTGCGTTTATCTTCACGCTGTATCCCGAAAATATCAGGGTATCCCGAGGGAACCTAGTATCAAGACACTTTGTTCCTCGTGACATTGCGTGTTAAGGGACGGAATTCAATGCGCTTTGTGTTGTTACCAGAACGATTTAAAAATATTAAATAATTTATTCCGCCAAGTGGAAATCGAACCCATAAGCGACGCGTTTACAGTCACATGTTGTATCGGTGCGCCACGGGAGGTCTAAGTAAGTTGACTAAGGTAAATTATTCTATATAATTTTATATATAAATCGACTTGTTATCTACTCTATTTAGAATATTTTCGTTAACAAAAGATGCCGAGTTACCAGTAAAATAATTTTAAGTATTACCTTATTTCTTTTACAAGTAACTTGACAACTTCTTTTATAGAAAAGATAATAAGAAATTGTTATTTTCAAAAAAATTGCTAATGAAATAATCTAATGTAAAAATCATATATTTACCTTTTTTACAACGATGTCTGACAACAAAAAAGAACTTTTTTTTTATAATCACTTGCACACTTGCACTAGTATATGTCGACACGACATTACCGAATTTAGTGACGTATATACATTTTATACACTGTTTTGTGACTCAATTATATTACATAATACCATATAGTCACTATCATATATTACATCACAAAATTATAACTTAAGATATCTGAAAAACAAAAATAAAAAGAACATTCATTTATAATAAGACAATGTATGTGAGAATGTCAGTAATGTCAGTTTGATATTTACTTCTCTTTATATCACTATTGCCAAAAATTGCATTTGAATATCGATACCTTAATTCGTAAACTATACAAGAGGCGCCAAAAATGTAATATTATTTATCGGAGACCACTTTTTAAAAAAAAAAAAGAAAATTATATATATTTTTAAATCTTTAACATAAGCTTTCTAGATTTTTTTATGGTGTATTGTATTTTACAAATTAAGCCCAACTCCATTTGATACCTGTTTAGGTGGGATGTGCAAAAAAATTGTAATCAACCATCTTGTTGTGACGGTCACTTTAGATTAAAAAATCAGCTTCACGCTGTATCCCGCAAACACCAGGGTAGGCAGAGGGAACCTATTGTTAAGACACTCCGTTCCCCACTTTCTGCCGAATTCTGGAGGCATTGCGTGTTGAGTAGCAGAACTCAAAAGTTACTTTGGATTATAAACAATAATAACAAGATTGATAGTATGTAATATATGTCATCAGAATTGAAGCCGTAATCGAAATTTCAGCTCAATCGTATATTAGGAAGCGAGTCAAAATGAACTTGCAACATTTCACATACTAATACGGCAAGGCAAATAAAAGCTTGTAGAAATGTTGATAGATCGTATATTCGAAACAATTATCAGTTTTTTTGATAAGAGATGTGCAAAAAACAACGTTTTTGACGTGTCTTGTAAAATTCACGCAGATGGTCTTAGCGGGTTTGCGAATTAAATTATCGATATATGACACTTTATTTGAATATCAATATGATGAGTTTGCCCCAAACGGGAATCAAACCTTAGTCCTAAACCAAAAAACTAGAATAAAGAAAAAAAAGATTTTGAGGGAATGTTAAAAAAATCATGCCATCTCTTTCTCAAAGTTGTGACGTCAATATGTTACCAACTTTAAATAAGTTGTAACATTATATTTTATTATATATTAAGATTTTTTAAAATTTAGCTTTAATTTAACAGTTTTATACTTTATTAAAAAAAAATGTTTGTCCGGTAGACAGTTTGTCCGTCTGCCCTGAAGTTATTCAACATTAGAGCATTGGTCACTTACACTCGGGAAGTAATCATAAGTTAAAAAAAATATTAAATCAAATCTGCAACCATCTTCAGGTCGGGCGGTTACGATTCGTCAACCGTACTTTATGTATCTTTTTCAAATAAATAAAAAAAGAATAAAATTTGATGTCACCATCATATCCTTTTTGCATTAGAATATTAATTAAAGAATATAAAGTAAAACAACAATTATTAACAACAAAATCCTATATTTATGTTTTGACTAAAATTAATTTATTTCACCAAAATCGTTAAAGTCCATGATTTAAAACCAAAAAAACAACAAGATCGATTTTGATTCGATTCAACAATCCAACTTGAAATAAAAATTGATATCATTACCACCATTTGACTGAAACCAATTTAATACTTATAAATCTTTAAACAATAAAAAATAAATATCATTAAAGTATATTTTTAAATAAATGATATATTCAGTATCATTTATGCCTCGACCGTTAAATATAGATAAACATTGCTTAAAAATATGTAATAGATTACTGAAAAAACTAATAATAATATGTAAATAACACAAAGGGAGTGAAAACGCTATAATGTACTATAACGTTGCTTACATTTAAAAAAAAATAGTGTGGCTGTGTCATGGACACGGCCGGTTGTACGTGAATACGTTTATGTGAGACGATAGCTGGCGATTAACAATGAAACAAACGTCGTAGCTTCCCCGAGTCAAAAGTTATACTAATTGAAAATCTCAATACGCAGTAAACTATCCTCAAAATGACGCCGCTTCTCACTCCACAGCGCGCAATGCATTCTCTTTTATTGTAATGAATTCTTCGATTCTTTAGCTATCCAGTGATATAATTTTATTTTAGATGTAAAGAGTTGAATTGAAATTACAAGGCCAAACTGTATACTCCCGATTTTGTTATCATTAGGTGTTTTGGACCATACGGGGACAGTATGGTAGCAAATTTATAGACGTATTCACGTCAACACATCTTTTAAATAAGAAAGTGCATAATTAAGAATAAAGACTATTAACGGGTAACTATCTATATTGTTGTTATTTAAAAGATTTAAATGTTGTAATTCTTGCGTAACATATATATCTTAATATTGTCGTGATTCATGCACATTTTAAAATGTTGTGTAAATTCTTGCCTGTTTGCTTATTCTTGCAATACGATTTTCATTCTATTGCAAGAAAAAGCAATTAAAAAAAATAAATGCCGTTTTCACCCGACTGAAAAAAGGAGGGTTATATTTTTAGCGCCTATGTATGTATGTCAGTCCCTTTGTTCCTTTGTAACTGTTAAACCAGAGAACCAATTTCAATAAATGATACGTGGTTGGATTTGTCTTGATGGCGCGAGTGAGTGTCCTGGATACATTAATTTAGTTTATGCAGTCGCGACTTTTTGTTATGTTTATAATTAATAATGCCAGATTCATAAATTTTTATTTATGGAAAAGAACATTTAATCCATTTAAATATTTTTTTTATAGATTTTTAATTAGATTTTTTTAAACACATTTGAACATATTTTTACCTTATTTTCAAGAGACAAAAGTATTTAAACATTATTCTTCATACAATATGGTGATGCATGTTTTAAAGTAACATTTAAAGGAAAGATTTTTCTTACTTTAATCCAATAACATTTGTTTTATGAAAATTGCAGTTTGCAGTCAAAGTGACCTAACTAAAAGATAAAAAAATTGCCAATCTTCAAAAAATATGAGTTAAGCTACTTTCATATAATTTATATATCTAATAACATATATACACATGATAAGTTATATCTTGAGCCCAAAATAGCATAACTCAAAATGTTTAGAAATTCGAAGGAAAAAATTTATTTCTCAAAAAATCTAAATATTTACTTACGCCTCTACTTTACTCCAAAGAATAATCTATATGATATACATTATTTAAACGACATTTCCCATACAAATTAACAGCCAACTTCTTGTAGGAGGGTATCCTCGTACGCCGCCCTTCATCGTGGTACCGAGAGTCACCGAAGTTTAACATAAATTGTTATACATGAGTCTATTATTTGTATGTATGTGTGTCACATCGTTAGAACAAAAGTGACCTAACTCAAATATAATCACAAAAGTCGACAAAAAAAAATTACGGCCATTTTTTACAAAATTTTACTTACGCCACTTTCATTCAAAACATATCATACATAATTTAAGTGGTATTTCCATACAACTTATCGCTGGAACTGCTGCAACTTTTCGCAGGAGGGCATCCTCATGCGCTGCGCGTCAGCGTGGTGACGCGACTCTCCGAAGTTTCTCGCCTTCCACGCGACACTGTCTCTGTA
Source organism: Heliconius erato x Heliconius himera (assembly GCA_013421005.1). NCBI lineage: Eukaryota > Metazoa > Arthropoda > Insecta > Lepidoptera > Nymphalidae > Heliconius > Heliconius erato x Heliconius himera. The sequence goes on from JAATLQ010031817.1 coordinate 7,858, forward strand.
ATTTCTTTCCCTTTGACACGCGTGACGAAGACCGACTGCGGTGAGAGAAAAAATAATAATGTAAAAAAATCTTCATTCCTCATACAACAGGGTAGGCAGAAAGAACCCGGTGTAAGTCACTCTATATTTCACGCACCGTACAATTTTAAGACATTATGTGTTGACCGGTTAATATCAATGCCGCACTTTATCTTGTCACCAGAGCGCATGAAAATAAAAATAATTAATTTCTCCAAGTGGAAATCGAACTCATGGTCACCTATTCCATACTGCTATGTAACGATGGCATGTATAAACAACAATGGTCCCGGGTTCAGTCATCACTCAAGGCTATTGTTTAACAACTAGACAAAATGTAGTATGAGTGAGAAAGACTAGATTATCATAACATATGTTTAAATTAGAGAAATGACAGTAAAAATATAAAATAAACAAAATTCACCTATAAATTCCTCTTCAATAGCCATTTCAAGTCTACGCAAGGAGCCTTGATAGTCGGTGTGGAAGTTTTCCTTCACATAATATGGTACCTAAAATGAAACAAATTAAAATTATTATAATTATTAATTATAATATATAAATAAAAAATATATATATTATAAAAAAATGTATACAAGAAATCAATGCAGTAGTCTTTCAACCACCACCGCACAGTTATCATTAAGCAACAAATTGAGAAAATCTTAAAATTCTGCAAAAAACATCAAGTGAGTGGAGAGTTGATTATCTGGACTACTCTGGTATATATATTTAGTACACGCATGACATTTGATTCAGACATTATGGATAAAACTACTAGTATAATAAAAAATAACAAAATCTTATAATAACTAAAACAGACAAAACTAAACAAAATCCATGAATGCAAAATACAACTTTCTCCTACATAAAAAAAAATGAAATAAATAGTTTTCCTCAGCTCAGGATATTTCAGCACGCAAACTCAATCGGCTCAATTACCACAAATTTGGAAATAACGAATAAAAGTACAAGCAACAGCCCTATAATAAAAAGAGAAATAAAAACTGTTCCAAATTCAGCTACATGAAAAATTTAGTCTAACTCTCTCTATAATCTCTATACTCCATATCCATCTTCTAAAGAAATATAAAATAAGAAAAAAAAAGGTTAAATTAAACAATTTTTTATACATTTTCTAAATAAGTATTTATCATTATTCACTTACGACGAATTCGGACATTATGGGTAAGAATAGTAAGTAGCACTAGCACGTTAACAGAAAGAGAAAAAAAATGTAATTTCAATAGTCGTAGATTCAAGCCCTACTACTTAAAAAAATATACAATTCTATTATACAACTGGTGGTTCCACTGATGGTTTAGTAACAAATATTTAGATTTTATATAGACTTTTGGGTCTCAGATTAAAATACATAAATACCTTCAAATTCATAGTTTCCCTTGGCACAGGATATTTTGGTGTTGGGCTCAAACTGTAGATGGGTTCACTGATGAAAAATCCAGACATCATGGACAGGAGCACCAGGACTAATACAGGTAGAAGTTGGACTAAGCCGGCGTGACTGTCCCTGGGCTCGGGCTCACGTGCTCGTCGGCGGGTGTATACCGTTGGACCAGCTCCTGGAAATGCTAAAACGTAACAAAGTTTTCTTAAAAGCAATTTTTATTAGTTAATCTAAAAGTAATGTTAGCTTCATTTGTGTATATTTATCCATATATTGTAAAGTGGAAGAATTTGATTATTTGAACACGCTAATCTCAGGAACAACTGCTTCGAATCGAAAAAGTCTTTTGTGTTGTACAATCCATTTATCAAGGACGGCTATATTCAGTTCAGTTCAGTTCTTTAATTATTATCGGCGTTTCGAGCGTGTCAAAAAGGTCACATCACTTTAATTGTTTCGATTTAGAAGGTGAAGGAAAAAAATTAAAAAACAACGAATCTCGGCAAATGTTACCTGGTGTTAAGAGTCGTCACACACTGATGATTTGCTAAACGCAATGTTTTTTTGAGTGGTGGAACTCAACGCCGTATTTTATTTCGCCTAGAGAGATAATGAAAACTACCTACTTGTCATTCGGTTTTCTTCTCGGATTTAACATAATATTGTCATAGTTTAAGCCGTAAATATTGTCTATTCATTACATAACATTTTGTTTATTTTTATTATTTTATTTAAACGCGGCGTTAATACAACCATCTAGCCGTAATTATTTTTTTTTTAAGCTGCATCCCTAGACACTCTATTGCCATTGAGAGACTTCCGTTCCCCACTTTTCGCCTGATTCTGGAGGGGTTAACCTAAATTTCTATGTACTGAATAAATAGTAAACTGTTAAGTGAATAACAGAAATTAAAGTAAAAAAAAAACCTATTTTCACTCACCGGTACCTCCGAAGAACATATTAAACAGCTCCTCAGCAGTGAGGTCGGATTCAAATCCACGTGCATAGTACTGATGATGGGTGTGCGTTGTGGGTGCAGGTTCATCCCCGCGTAGATCATATTGTTTACGCTTCTCTGGGTCGGTTAGTATGGCTGCTGCGTTGCCTATTGCCTTTAATATAATATAAGTTTAAATATATTTAATTTAATATAATGATTGTGAAAGTTTGTGAAGATGGATGTTTGTTTCACTTTCACACAAGAACTACTGAATGGATTTCAATGAAACTTTACAGTAATACATCTTATACATCAAAATAACACAGCAATTTATGGAAACATTTTGTACAAATTGGCTATAATATAAAAATTTGATTAAGACTAGCTGAAAAATACCTTAAAGGCTTCAGCAGCTCCTGGAGCATGATTCTTATCAGGGTGGAGCTGAAGCGCAAGTTTCTTATAGGACTTTTTTATATCTGAGTCCGTTGCTTCTTTGGTCACTCCTGTAAATAAAAAATATATTTTGTTCACTGTCAATCTTAGTGTCAAAACACTTTGTTCTCCACATCTGTTGAGAACATGAACAACAAGCAATGAAAGGCACACAATTCATTTGCTCAAATGGGGTTTACTTATATTTTGTCACCACACCATAATGACTTCTGTTTAATACTTTTAAAACATTTATCTGGTAGGCTGATGTATCTTTTGCATATTACAAGGTAGGCAGAGATAATAAGGCTCCAGTGGGCAGTTTCTTTTTGACTGCCATAGTCAAAAAGAAATACTATTAGGTGTAATTGGATAGTCTACTGGCTTTTTACCAGCTTTTACTCCAAACTAAACCCTCACAACCCTTCTAAGCTACTAATTATGCAGGCATATATTAAGATGGTTCATCATGTTAACGTTAATTGTGTGCAAAATGTTATAAAAGAACAAGAGAAAATTTAGTATTCAAATAATCAGCTCTTGAGTTTTTACTAGTTTTTTAAACATTGCATGTTGAATGAACGTTCCCAATGCTATATTTCCTGAATGGGAATTGTACCCACAACCATTATGCTGGCAGTCGCACTATGTTACCTCCCTTTCCACCTACCGCTATATGCAAGATATAGAAATAATATCTATTATAAATATCAAAGTGTTTCATTTAATACTTTTATTGTAGTAAAAATTTATTAAATAAGTTTCAATTGTAGGCAGAGGGAACCTAGTGTTAAGACACTTCATTCCACATTTTCCGTCGCACTCTGGAGGCATAGTGGGTTGACTGTTGGAAATCATCACCACACTTCACCTCAACACCAGAGTGAAAAAATTAAAATATTAAATATATAATTTCCAAGTGGGATTTGAACCCACAACCTGTTGTGTTTAGTCACACTTTGCACCCCTCCACCACGCCTAGCCTCTTTACATTCCATTCTAGTTTCCATTTTAATATCTATATTGCCTTAAACATTTTAACTAATTTATTTAACAATAACTTTTATTAAATCTTACACTATATTTGTTTAAAATATATTTAGCATTACAAATATAGTTTTATTAGCAAATCAAGTAATATATTTAAGCATATATTATAACAAACAAATTAAGGAATTGACCTTCAATTTTAGCACTGACCTAATATTTCATAGTAATCCTTGCATTTAGTATTGACCCTGCGTACAGCGTCAAGCTGTTCGTTAGTATATTCTCGTTGCGGAGCCGTATGAGTAGGAGTCTTCCTTCTACGTACTTCTTCAGGTCCTGGACTACTAGGTGGAGTGCGTTTGGGAGTACCACCAGATGTCCCAGCAGCCCTAACTCTAGTCAGAAGCTCTTTTGCTCGAGCAGTTGGATACAAACGTTCGGCTTTTTGCAAGAATCGCTCAGCTTTCTCAATATTACCAGCAGAAAATGCGTTTTGCGCAATTTCTATACACCTTTCTGCATCGTCCTTGTTGCCTTCGATGGTCATTTTCTAAATATACTAGC
>JAATLQ010031818.1:0-12219 GCA_013421005.1 Heliconius erato x Heliconius himera
TAAATAAATTAGCTTCACGCTGTATCCCGCACACAGCAGGGTAGGCAGAGGGAACCTTGTGTTAAGACACTCCGTTCCCCACTTTCTGCCGAGTTCTGGAGGCATTGCGTGTTGAGTGGCAGAACTCAACGCCGCGCTTAACCTCGACACCAGAGCGAAGAAATGGAAATATAAATTTAAGTAAATATTTCATCTCCTCGAGTGGGGATCGAACCCACAACCAGTCGGTTTTGCAGTCACACCTCGTGCCGCTGCGCCACGACCGGCCTCAACAATGAAATAAAGTTAAAAATATTTAGTACTCATATCACAGAACTTAGCATCGTTCTTTATCTTTTCATATGTAGTTTCCTTAGATCCTATCTAGAATAATTAACACTTAAAAATATTTTTCCATTATAAATTAAGAATACAATAAAATAAAAAAAATATATTAGCTTCACGCTATATCCCGCACACAGCAGGGTAGGCAGAGGGAACCTAGTGTTAAGACACTCTGTTCCCCACTTTCTGCCGAATTCTGGAGGCATTGCGTGTTGAGTGGCAGAACTCAACGCCGCGCTTAACCTCAACACCAGAGCGAAGAAATGGAAATATAAATTTAAGAAAATATTTCATCTCCTCGAGTGGGGATCGAACCCACAACCAGTCGGTTTTGCAGTCACACCTCGTGCCGCTGCGCCACGACCGGCCTCTAAGAATACAATAATCGCATATAACTAGGTAAAGCGTTTGTATGTAATTAAAGCGTCGGTTGTAGATTCGTTCTCCACTGAGGAAGAGGATTTTTTTTATATGAATAACACTCAAAGTGTGGTATATGATGTCTCTGTTCTGTCATATAAGAGGGAGGAAACGATAATAATCTAAAAATCTCATGGAGTATATGACTCCATGAGATTTTCTGATATATTTTCCATTTCTGTAAAATAGAAAATATGTTAGAAAATCTATCAGTAGTTGATAAACGCCATTTATCAGTGTAAAAGAACCCAAAACAATGATTATTAATTTTTTGTCTGTTTGTCGACTTGTTTGTCTGTGCCAATTAAATAATTAACAAATTCCCCTAAACATTTTGCGTTTGTTTTATTTCAATCGGTTAGTACTTAAAAATATATATCAACAGCTACAATATAGCTGTTGCTGCTGTTATATTGAAACTTTAGTTTTTAATATTAGAACACGAAAGTAATTCAGACTAGTAAATAAATAATTTAGTAATTCAAGAGTCACCATTTCTAAATATATCATTGCAATCGAATTCACAAAGTATTAGATGGTATTTAATGATGTTCAGTATTAAAATTGTTTTTTTTTTCAATAAAGAAGACAAAGCAGCGTTGATCCCTTCCCTGATGAAAAATCCCTTTTTTCGCGAAAGTGAGGAAAGAAGTGTCATAACACTAGGTTCCCTCTGGAAGCTGCAACCTCAAGATCAAGTGACAGTGCGTCACTCGTTGTAATCATTACATTATTACCTCATTGACGTATGAGTTATTGTGATCTAATTACAGGTATGATATATATATATATATATATATATATATATATATATATATATATATATATATATATATATATATATATATATATATATATATATATATATATATATATATATATATATATATATATATATATGTATATGTATATGTATATGTAAAAAACGGAGGGTTATTGAAACGATTCTTTTTTTCAGCTTCACGCTGTATCCCGCAGACAGCAGGGTAGAGGGGGGTAGGGAATCTAGTGTTAAGACACTCTGTCCCCCACTTTCTGCCGAATTCTGGAGACATTGCGTGTTCAGTGGCGGAACTCACACATCGTGGCACTGCGCCACGTCTGGCCTCACAATATAATAATAAAAAGAACTGAAACTAATATTTATTTATATTAATATGATATAGTCTATGGCTCTCCTCGATAAATACACTATTCTATTAAAACAGAATCCTTCTATTCCAACCTTTATAGTAATAATATTAGTGAAAAGTATATATAGAGGCCAGTCGTGACGCTGGGAGACAAAGTGTACCTGTAAATCGACTGGTTGTGGGTTCGATTTCCATTCGAGGAGATGAAATATTTATTTACATTAATATTTTCATTTTTTCGCTCTGGTGTCGAGGGGAAAGCGTGGCGTTGAGTTCCGCTACCCAATACGCAATGCGTCCAGAAATTGGCTGAAAGTGGGGAACAGAGTGTCATACCACTAGGTTCCCTCTACCTACCCTGCCGTGCGCGGGATACTGCGTGAAGCTGAAAAAAAAGTATATAAATATATATAAATACAGCATAGGATATTTTGTTTGTTTTTATTTCATTCAGGTTGACGGTCACTTTGCAATTGTTCCGCGGCTTGATTGGCTAATAGCTTTAAATTGCCTTTAATTAGTAACGCTAACGACAAAAAAATATAACATCCATTAATTTTCATATATTTCGTAAATCGATATATTGAGTGCCCGTGACGATTGTGGGTTCGATTCTGGGTGTGTGTATTTTTTAAATATTATTAAGTCTCCAGTCAATATCTGTGAAAAAATTGAGATAAAGGGACTCAAGATCACGGTCATAGCTTCAAATGTTATTTACTTTTTTAATGAATTGTTTATCAATTCATTTCCTTCCTCCGCTGTGACAAGACAAATCGCGGTGTTAAGTTCCGCCATTAACCGGGATTCGAAAGGAAAGTGGAAAAGTTGGCTCTAGGTTTTCTCTTCTCGTCGTCTTCTTTTATATCACAAGAAAATCGCTTTACGGAGCTCGAGACGGTAATGTGGGACTTATGGAAAGCAGTGGTAGGCCGTCCTAAATATTCATTAAAACCGTATGGTACTTCTTCTCGACTATCATTGGCCGGGGCAACTGGGCACTAGCCAAGAGATTAATAATAATTAACTCTTTATTCTACACCCAAGAATAAACAATTGTATAAATGTACAAAAGGCGGCCTTATTGCCTAATAGCAATCTCTGTCAGGCAACCTTCAAGCAGAGGAAATAGAAAATTAAGAAATTCTTCGATAAACACCATTTGTCCAATCTTCTATGCAGAAAATGGTATAAAACTAAAATAAATACTGTATTTGTTGATAGATACAATTTAAAATATTAATTTTATCGATGTTGGTGATGTTTCCAAAAATAAAACAGTAAGTATGTAAATATGTAACGCAGTATCTGAATTCCGTTTAAGTACCAAGCTATCCGAAAAAAGCGTAAAGCTACTTTTTTTAAGTATTTTTACACAAAATAAGAAGTTAGTCTATCACCTAACAGGCAATGTCCTTAAAATGGGCAGGGAGTGGAAAAGTTACTTAGAAAAAGTGTTAAGTTATTATAATATAGAAAAATACTTAATTATTTCATTTTTATTTAATTTATTAATAATTTTATAAAATTATATAGAGCGATAGACATATTACGATCCATTGAACTTACTACTGAGTGACGTACGGCTTCCTGGCGCACGGAACCGGATGCATAACAATAATTTACTGTCTAGACAATTGACCCATGGGACCCCTAACACTGGTAATTTTATGTTTTTTTTAGCTTCACGCTATATCCCGCATGTAGCAGAGTAGGCACAGGGAGTCTAGTGTTAAGACATTCCGTCAGAAAAAAAACGAATTGATATTTGTTTCAATTTTAAAAAGGATGGCCAAATTCAGTTAATGTTGAATCGCTCCGTTCTCTATTTTTCATACAGTAGGTGTTGCGGAGCAAAAATCAATAATATTCAGAAATTATTAGTAATAGATAAAAGGAAGGGATGTTTCTGCTGTGTACTTGCGACTGTAAACACCACGGTGGTGGGTTCAATTTCCACCCGGAGAATGAAATAATTAAAACTTCCATTTCCTTGCTCCGGCAGCGAGGCAAAGCACGGCGTTGAATTCTGCCGCTCAACACGCAATGCCTCGTAGGGGTACAATAATTAATATTATTTGTAAATAACATTTGTAAACACCTATGTCAGCGTACAAAATTTATTCTCTACGAATGCAATTGTGAAAGTCCTGAAGAATCTGGCGGAACGGAAGTGTCTTAATGGGGGATCGGAGTAGCTTAACAGAGGGTTCCTCTTCACCTACCGTAGGGTAGGTGAGAGGTACGTGCGAGAAACAGTGTAAAGCTAAATGAACTGAAAAGAAAAATAAATAAAAAAACGTAAAACAATGTACTTAATTTTTTCGAATAAGAAATTTGTAGAAATCTGTTCTACCATATTGCTAAATGTTTATTTCCAATTTCCTTACTATTTAAGCTATAGTTAACTATACAACCAACAGTAGTTACGTGTTTGCTATCGATAACTAAGCCATTGGTAGTAAATCAGTACCATCCTAAGCACTAGTAAAGTACTATATATGTGTTGATAACCGCTATCTTATCATTAATTATGTTGTTTATTTTTTGATGTTCACTTGTTCTTATCGTAAAGTTTGATTTGTTATGATAAAATCCATTCTATAATTACTGTAGCGATGATATATATTCCAATATTTTGCTATGATTAAAAATGAAGCCACTTGTGGCGCAGAAGAACAAGTATGCGACTGTAAACTAGTACTTCCTAGGCTGTAGCTTCGATTTCTGCTGGAGGAAATGAAATAATTAATATTTTTATTTTCCTCGCTTTGGCAACGAGGCAACGCCCGGCGTTGAGTACCGGCTTTCATCCTGTACTGCCTCCAGAATTGTGGATTTCAGATAGCAGATTGCGGAAAGTGGTGACCGGAAGCGTCTTAACAGAATCGGAGTATCTTAACGCTAGGTTCCCAGGATCCCTGTCTGTCTTGTTACATCCGGGATACAGCGTGAAAATAAAAAAAGAAATAAGTAACGGTAAAACATTATAAATAAATTTATTGATAATCGGTTATAAGTTTATTTAATTTAATTTCTCTTAAAGTGTAAAGTGGAAAACAAATTCATATACAAACATGTTTTTTCTACGTAAACCTACAAAAAGTTATGACAAAAAACATTACAACACGTTCAATATATTTTTCAAAAAACAAATATAAAAAAAACAAGCTTTTATTACTCGTTAATTAAAAAAGATATAAATATAATAATAAAAAGAACTAAACTAAAATAATTAAAACCTGATGTATTAAATATTCACGCCAGACTCTTGTTTTTTATAAATAAAAGCGTGTTACATTGCGATTGACGAACAAAAAACACATTTCAGGTTATAATACCACTTTTTATTATATTTAGTTCTTTTTTAATTAACAAGCAATAAAAGCTTGTCTTTTTATTCTTTTGATTTTATTTTTAACTTTTTAGTATTGTGTTTTCACATCTTGCAGCTCTATCATGAGACCCTGCACCAAAGTATTAGATGAAATAAAATCCATTTCCCTTTCATTTGACACTTATATTAGGTTGGTTGAACAAAAATATGTACCTAATCCGCCATTTTGTACTGGCGGCAATCTTGGGTTTCAGTTTTTTCATAATGTACTGTATTCTACAATTTAAGCCTTTTCATTTTAGGTTATTTTGAAATATGTACGCCGCCATTTTGTTATATTTTATTAACAAAAAAACTAAATTTATATGAAGGCATTGTTACCGGTAATAAAGAAACATGCCAAATTTCAGCTCAAACAGACATTTAAACGAAAATTAAATCACCTGTTTAACAACACATTTACTAATATAATAAATCTTTGATTAAATAGTTTGATTCAACAAACTAATCTCAAAAACTACTGTTTCAAATAATAAAAAGTCTTTTTGGGTTTTTGATGGTTGGTTGTTTTTAAAATCGTCAACTTATCATCGCAAATTGAAAAATATATACGTAATCATGGATCTACATGAAAATCTCTATTTTTTTCCTTAATTATTTTTCTTCAATGGAAATAATAATGCTCAGCCGATATCAATAAACACTGATAACGGCACATTTTGCAAGAAATGCTCACGATAATTTAATAATAATTATATACATAGATATGCCTATTCTGATTCGATATCAAAATTAAAAAGAAAAATTGCATGACTAATTTATCTATTTCAATATTTTTTTTAATCTGTTGTAAACGCTTGTAGCCTAAAGCTTAGGAGTAAAAGGCTACTCTAAAAGACTAAATCTACTATTTAAATAGTCGTTTAATCTAATGCATTTTGAGAGATAAGGAAAATCGATTATTAAGTCACTCACCCCTCAATTCATTAAACTCAGAAATCTCCTTTTAAAATTTCATTTTTATTTTTTTTTATCAGCTTCACGCTGTATCCCGCACACAGCAGGGTAGGCAGAGGGAATCTAGTGTTAAGACACTCCGTTTCCCACTTTCTGCCGAATTCTGGAGGCATTGCGTGTTGAGTGGCAGAACTCAACGCCGCGCTTAACCTCGACACCAGAGCACAGAAATAAAAATATAAATTTAAGTAAATATTTCATCTCCTCGAGTGGGGATCGAACCCACAAACAGTCGGTTTTACAGTCACACCTCGTGCCGCTGCGCCACGACTGGCCTCAAAAAATTTCATAACTAAACTAAAATAAATTTTACACAAAATATGGCAAAAACTATAGATCGCTCGTAATTTTCGATTGTATTTGCTTAAAAGCTTCATTTTTACTTTGCTCTAAGTTGACAGATTTCGTTCGTTTTGTTCGCCATTTTATAAAAGTTTTCTACTGAACTACCAATGACAGTTTCGTTACAACACAAAATTTTATCAAATTTGAAAATTTCTAAATTATTTTATTATTTAGAAATTTTCTAATCTTTTATATATAGTAGATTACAATTAAAACTAGGTTTTTATATCTAATATTTATTATCAAATATCTCTACAATCTGTATGTATATCAAAAAATCTTATGTGAAAGTATGTATGTTTGTGTTATATTATAACATAAAAAGGGTTTTTTTAGCTTTACGCTGCTAGGCAGATAGAACCTACGCTCTATTGCCTACTTTCCTCCAAATTCTGAAATAAAAGTTTTGGTGTCTGATTTTTTTTGTTTGGTTTTTCGTATATAACATTTATCTGTTTTTATTTCAAACTATTAAATTACGAATAGTTGAGTAAATATTAAACATAGTTTGTACAACGGTAGGCGAAAAACACTAGAAAAATTAAAATATTTCTATGCTAAGATAAGATAAAGAACGGCGTTAAGTTCCGTTACAGTCCTAAATAGGCAAAGTACGTTTCCCCAAAACTCAATAAATAACACGATTTTCTACCATTCGAGGAGAAGATGTTACCATCATCCTTTCCTCCTTGTCGAATCGTAATCATAAGTTAAAAATAGAATGAAGAAAGTATAATAACATTTTATTTATTTACACGTCTAGAGTCTTATCTTCTATATAACTGTTGTTGTTGTTATTCTCAAGATATCACCTTGACCGAAATCTTATTATGTTTCATTAATTATGATGAACAGAAAAACACTTTTCACACTTCGTATGCCATATATTTATATTTTATATTTGTATTTTTTTACGTAGCATATCTAATATATACTTTTAATAGATCGCATCTAGAGGTTAATTGTCGCGCAGGGGCACAGTGTGACTGTTAACGCGACTTGTTGTGACATATCAGAACATATCAGTCTGAACATATCAGACATTAATAGAAAACATTAGATTGTCTAAACTAATCAAATTTAGTATAATTTATATTATACATGTCGAGGTTAAGGGCGGTGTTGAGATCTGCCACTCAACACGCAATGTCTCCAAAATTCGGCAGAAAATGGGGAACGGAGTGGTTTAAGACTAGGTTTCCTCTGCCTACCCTGCTGTGTGCGGGATACAGCGTGAAGCTGATTGATTGATTGATTGATTATATTATACAAAATATAATAAACAAACAGCGGGGTTGAGTTTCGCTACTTAACAGAGAACAAAGTGACTTAATGGAAACAAAGTGTTTTAACACAAAGTTTCCAGGATACCTTTGTCTACCCAGCTATGTGCGGATTAGAACATAAAGCTAAACCAAATAAAAAACATAACACGAAAAAAAATCTCCCAACAAATCTCATACATACTAACTAAAATCTAAAAAAAAAACATGGAAAAATATGTAAAATAATAATATTTACAATTCTAATTGAGCGCAAGTCGCGCTAACACTGTGTATAGATCGCTCGCTCTGAGAGTCACGACTCGTATGCGCGTACGCCGCACGCTTAGTACTACGCGATCGGAACAACAGACGACACGTGCTTATTAAACACGCTAAGCTAAATAAGCCAATAACTCTAATAATACGATCAATTTAGCAAACTAACTATCTTTCCTAAGTGTGGAATAACACTTTGTTAAAAAATGTTTAAAAATAAAATCAATTATTAATAATAAATAATTGAATAATTCCAAAGAAACATTTATGAAATTGACAATAACTAAATGAATAAACAAGAAATTGGAAAAAAAATATATTTTTAAGGATTGTTCGTTTTTTTTTAAATAAGTACAAAAAATGTTAAATAATCATATTTTTATAGTGTTTAAAGTGTATACAAAGTGTTATTATGACGTGGACTGAGGAATTAGACGAGGCTTCTGTACTAGCCACCAGAAAGGGATGTTGGCATATATTACTTTTTTACCTCTTGTGTGGCTTGGCATCGATTCCCACTTCGTTCTTAGTTTTCTCACAGGTTAGTTATATTTTTTAAATCATTTCTTTGTATGGTCTCCGTAAAGTTGAGAATTTTAAGAATAAATCACGCCAGTCTCACTCTCCTTATATAGTGTTTAAGATTGTACTTTTACACCACATATCTATTAACTTAATAAAAAAAATCTTCAGTTGTACATAAAATTCTACTAATACTAACAAAATGCCGCTTAGAGAGAAACAATATTATTTATCATATGTCTAATTCTCATCTTCATCTAACATCTATATTATGTTATCTGATAAATGAAAATTGAAGATTAACCCTTTAAGTAAAGAAAACAGCAGCAAAGATTGGGAAACAGAGCGTCTTAACACTCAGCTCCCTTCACCTACCTTGTTAGTTGTTATATGATACACCGTGAATCTGCTTAATAAAAGAAAAAAATCATTGAATAAAAGGATCTACCATTACAGATTATCAATCACATTTAAAACTCGCCGACAGAAAATATTTAGATTAGAAACCAAAAAATTGTCACACAAGGCAGGGTTTTCTTTGCAACTACAGGAGAAAATACATTTTTACCTACGTAACAAAAAAATAAAGTACCAAAGCAAGAAAAGTTGTGAGCTCAAACTCTAATATATATTATATTGCTCCAGAGAAAATTAGGACTGCTACCTATTGCCAGGGAATTCTACGTTGTATAATGTTTTTAAAAATAACTTTTTTTAATAGTTTAATGATAAAAAATACTAAGCTGATTTTAATCAAATCAATTATAATCATTTGTAGGTTACTATGCTACGATTAGATCTAGTTTTTTTTATTATAATATTAAAATAATTTTACCAGTGTAAAGTTGTTTGCAGGTTGTTGGTTGGTTTGCAATTATGGTTGCAGCACCCTGTTAAACAAGCACAGTTGCTTGTTTAACAGGGTGCTGCAACCATAGTGTCTAGATACTACGTTTACTGTATCTACCCTCCTAAGTGTGGAATATTGCGTGAAATTAAAAAATAATACAAATTCGACAATATTTTTTTTTTCTGATTTGAGTTTCACCGGATTAAACGCATTTATTTTTGGAAATCTGACTTCTCGAACCGACTCGAATCCGTGGTCACGGGTAAACTGAGGTGGCATCCATCTGTCAGTTGACATATTTAATATATCAAACTAGCGCCAATGATTTCTTAATTGCTTCGTGTAATGCCCTGGAATCTGGCAAAATGAGCTGACTGTATCTTGCCCATTTGGTGTCACTACACTTGACAGGTTGAGATTCCAAATTTTTTATAAGTGGGTCCCAGGTGGTAAAAAATTATCATCCGTTATATCTATTGAAATCAGGATGTTTTTGTATTTCAATAGCCTCGCGGACCAGTCTAGGAATATATCTGTTCTTTCTAGCGTTTCTTTCTAGAAGATGTGAGATGTATAAATGGTTGGGTTTATTCGCTGTATGCTCACACACAGCTCACTTCGAAACGTGCCCATTCTTGAAACCGGAGATGTGTTCCATCACCCTAACACCGATGCTTCTTTTTGTTTCACTGATTAATGATAAGGCAAAGTTACAAACTAGTTTGTATATATGCCTGTTATGTACCATTGATAAATCTGGTTTTCCAAGAATGTATAATAAGCGCAATTAAATAAAATTTGCAATAATCGCGAAAATCAAATATTATAATACTGATAGTCCTATTGGCCTTTACAGTGACACCAGTTGCTTTCTTCTACACTTTGTGTTGTTACCAAAACGAGAAATTTAAAATATTTCTCTTCATCGGTAAGAATCAGGCCCACAACCGTCGCGCTATCAGCTAAGCGGAATGGAAAATCTGATGTTGTTGTAATGTGACTGATAATAATAATACGATTATAGATCCATAGAGCCGTATTAGAGATGCGGCTCCTTAAAAAAGTTGATAGTAAATTTAAATCCAACTTAGAATAATATTTATATTTATAGATAGTTGCAGACCACAACTTAACCGCGTGGAAATTATGTCAATACAATTTTACACTTTCAATAAAACAAGCGTTCTATATAGCTTTTTTTCCGCATGTTTACCTATCCTACTACATGCGTGACAGTATAAGCAGAGGGAAATATTATGTTAAGAAATTTCGTTCTTCACTTTCCGCTTAGTTTCCAAAAAAGCATGAAAATAAAAATAATTTGTGTCTCCGAGCAGAAATCGAACCAACAACCGTCGCGTTTGTCCTCTTCTTGCCTAATAATCAGGAATACAAAGGATTTTCACACACAGTCACAAACACATTCAACATCGTCGTGGCGCAGTAAATGAGTCTATATTAAAACTGCCTACGCGTTGATGATTAAGGTTCGAATCATGGTCAAACTTTGAGTCGTTGGAATCTGCGTGCGATGTATAGTGCACTGCGTAGGTCGACCTCAGTAAGACTAGCCATGACATGACCGCAATCAACTGAGAGGAATTTGTTATTGTTTTATATATACTCGCTCTGGCAAAGACGCAAGCGCGGCGTTGAGTTCCGCCACTTTACACGCAATGCCTCTAGAATTTATGGGAAAGTAGAGAACAGTATCGTACTGGAAACGGAGTGTCTTAACAATAGGTTCTCAAGTTCCACCTACTCACCCCGCTATGTTCGAGAAACAGCGTGAAGGCAAAAAATAGTATTATTATTTTTAATTGCCCAGCGTTGAGTTCCGCCAATTGCTACGCAATGTCACGAAAATAAGGCGTATAGTGGGAACGGAGTGTCTTGACACTAGGTTCCTTTAACCTATCCTACTATATGCGTGACAGTATTTAAAAAACCATACTCTTCTATATACAATAATACTGCACGTTTTCACATAAATATTTAAATCAAATGAACATTATTATATTATTAGTTAAGCGCTCATGCTCTCACTACGCAAGAATGTCAAATGGATTTGAATAACAAAGCCTTGGTATTAGTAGGTTTAGGTTAATAATAATATACAAATACCTATTATATTTTATAAATATATTAAGCCTATATTACTATTGTAGGTATATTATATTGTTACAGCCTGTTAGATTAATTTAACTGTTAAACATATATCTTACTATTAGCAGTTTCCACGGGCGTAAGAAAAGAGGTACCGGAAAAAATATTCTGAAAAATAAAAAATAACTTCTGTACGAACAAATCTGTTCAAAGCTAAAATCAAGCAGGCCGCCCCTGGAAATATATCTAGACACGCCCATGGCAGTTTCACATGTTTTTCTCTTGGTAGAGTAGGCGAAGCGATCCTAGTGTCAACACATTCCGTTCTCTACTTATCGTCTGAATTCCAAACATTGATTATTGGTGAAGTTTTCGCCCTCAGAATATTGATGGAGGCATACAGGGAAAAAAGGAGAGCTCTGCATGTGGCCTTTTTAGATCTGCAGAAGGCCTTTGACTGTGTGCCTCGTCAGTGTATCTGGTGGGCATTGCGATCCAAAGGGATCCCTGAAGCCTATATTGAGATTATCAGAGACATGTACCACGATTCCGCTTCTATGGTTAGGACTGCTGTTGGCGACACTAAACCCTTCCCGATTACAGTAGGGGTTCACCAGGGCTCGG
>JAATLQ010031819.1:0-12219 GCA_013421005.1 Heliconius erato x Heliconius himera
ATAATTGAATTGAGAATAACATTGTTTATAGGTCTTAAAATAAAAGTTACGCAAAAGGAAATTGAATAATTCTATACAGTGTTGCTAGTGATTTTTAACAGTACTTCTTATATGTTAAACTTATAAAATATATAAAGTTAATGAATCTACTCAATTTGCCAATTAGTGCCAATACTATTATGTATAATTAAATTGATAATAACATACTCTTTTAATGTACTAAAATAAGTATATGATAACAGATAGAAATATTCCATATGGTCTTGGTCGTGCTGTTTAACAATAGATATTAATTTATCATTCATTTCTTTAGTAGATCCCAAAGTAACAATTAAACCTATGATGACAATAATATAAATTATACATTTTTTTTTTAGAAAAGTCAAATCTCATCACAGTATTATATGTGGTCTCTCCAGCCCCACGTTAGTACTAGTGTTGCAAACAATCCACGTCGGTATTTAAAGGTTAACTAAATTCAAAATTCGAAAACACATGTTAAGCTCGTTACTGCTGAATTTATTTAAATAGTAACAACAATAAAACATATTGTATTCTACAATAGCCAATAAACAGTTGTTGAATGGAAAATTTGATCATAATATGTTAAACGTAATTTCATATTAATTATACCATTCTCTTCTATTATTCACATATATTTTCATAATATATGACTCTTATACAAATATTTGTTAGCTCGATAGTAGTAATTTACCTAATTTAATAACAAAACATTTGCTTTATTGTGGTTGGATTACCGTTTCCGGTTTAAAGTTCAAGCCGAAATACCAATAATTAAATTATATGTTAATATCACGCAGTAAGAATGAATGAATGAATGCATCTTAAATCGATATTTATTTGGTTGAAGATATTTTTTAACTTCACACTGTATCTCGCACATAGGAGAGTAGACAACCTGGGAACCTAGTATTAAGACACTCCGGTTCCCATTAAGACACTACCATTCCTCACTTTCCGCCGAATTTTCTATTCATTGCCAGCGAAACTCAACGCAGCTTGGCTGAAGATCTATAACTATAATAAGTTAAGTATATATTATAAATAACACAATGTTTTTTAACAAGTTCTCCCTGGTTTTACATTCTTTGTGAATTATTTGCTTGATTCAGGAGATACGTTGAGCTAAAATATCATCTATTTATATAAAATCGTCGTAGCGCAGTAGGATCGCGCCTGACTGCTAATGCAATGATTACAACCAGGTTAGATCTCAATTCGGAGGAATGAATTTATTTCATTTTCTCGCTCTGGTCGACAAATTACAGCATTAAATTCCACTCGCAAATTCCGCAACACATAATGTCTCAAATCCGGGTACAAAGTGGTCAACAGTGTCTTGACATTATGTTCCCTGGCCCTGGCCTACCCTGCTATATACGGGACAAAACATTAAACTCATAAAAGTATAAGACACTATACGTGTTCAGATAAAAAAGATAAAATAGATGAGCGAAGACTTCTCATCTATACAATGTTAGTATGGGTTAAGCAACACTCACTCCGGTCAAGAGTGGATGGGTTAAGATGACCTCTTTATAGCTTCGTATAGCTTGCCAAGCAGTCGCTTTTGATAATCGATTTAACCTTAGTAACCGGATTTATTAGATAAAGGTGTATACAGTGTTTTGTATTGTTATAATTATAATGTAAAATATATTTTAATAGATAGGCAAGTCGTAGTGCAGGGGCACAAGCGTGTGACTGTAAACGTAGTAGCTTATGGGTTTGATTCCCGACTCGAGGAAAATTTTATATTTTAATTTTTTTGCTCTGATATCCAGGCAAAGCGAGGTGTTGAGGCTTCAGAATGCGGCGAAAAATGGGAAACGGAGTGTCTTAACACAAGCCTCCTTTTGCCTACTCTGCTGCATGCAGGATACCGCGTGAAACTGGAAAAGGAGATATTTTCGAGATATTTCAGGTTCGAAACGAATTTGCCTTTTAAGAAAATATGAGAAATGGTCAGTTATTGATGTAATACATAAATCGTCTACAAATATTCAAAAGATTTGATCTACGACTTCGATAAAAGACTACTTCAAACTAGTAAAAGTGTTAGTAATTAGTTCAATAACTAATAACAGTAAATACTTTGAAATTTCATTATAATTATATAGATTTATGTTTGAATAACAGAAAAAATAATATATTTTAAAAGATTATTCAAGATAATATTTATAAAATTAATTTTATGAATTATTTGTAAAGCAATTATTAAAATTAATTGCTGTTAAAATGAACCTCTTAGATTACTGGCCTCATTTTAAGCTGAAACCTTAATTGGTCACTTTAAATTAAATGAACAACTATACTTCTACAGTTGCTGCGTCTACAGTTTATGAAAGATGGTTGCTTGTTGCCGATGGTTTTTGTTTTATTGTTTGAGTTATTACTTTCGTTTGCGTCGTGCCCTTGCAAGATAGCGCGGCGTTAAGTTCAGCCATTTAACACACAATGTCTCGAAATCGGACGGAAGGAGACAATCGGAGTGCCTTGGTGCTGGGTTCTCCTTGCCAACTTTGTTATAAAGGAGCAAAAAAATATTTGAAGCCTTAAAACCAAACACCATTTTTCCAATAAAATAATAAAATAGGTTTTCAACGTTTAAATTTCTTATAATAAGTTTAAATTCATGCGAGATAGAAATTCTCTTGGCTTAGAGAAAATCCGCTTCCGTTGACATGTAAGCACAAAGTAATCTAACTTATAATCTCGGTCTTAGCTACGTATCGATAAAGTACGCGCTACTTGGAACTTTGTGCAACGTTTTCATTGGATTTTACTTATAAAATTCTTGTAAAATGATAATATTGACATTGTTTTTTTTCAGCTTTACGCTGTATCTCGCATGTTGCAGGATAAGCAAAGGTAGTCTGATTTTAAGACATTTCTATTTGCACTTTCCGCTGAATTCTGAAGTAATTTTCAACGCCGCGCTTTGCCTTGACACGCAAGGGAAACTGGGGAACGAAATGTCTTAAAACTAGTTTCCCTCTGCCTACACTGCTATATGCGGAGTACAACGTGAAGCAGAAAAATAGATAAAGATGTACCGCAGTAAATATCAAAGATTTTAAAGTGAGAGAGTATAAGATAACTGCTTCGATGCCATGACAAGATGTGCGGGTCCAAATCCCGCAAAGTTCTTAAACATTTTCTTATAAGAATTATATCAAAGATTTGTACTACTATACTCTTTTGCTTATTCATTAAAACGAGAAATAGCTACAACAATCCTATGATCCAGACAGACGTAGCTGCGAGAAGAGCACTAGTTTGTATTAAAAAAAACGTTCAAATCAAAAATCGAAAAGTAATAAAAATATTAATATTTTATACTTTTCTTTTTCTCTTAATGTTTTCCTTTATTACTTTTTAAGGCTCCGTATTTCAAAATAAAAAATCGAAAACCTCAAACTTTGTTGTATCTCTGCTCGTCTGCCAAGACCATTTATCTCAAGATTACGTATATGTATGAAGCTAAAATTAATATTAAATATCCGGGTCTATAGCCTAGAAAAAAAATTCAGTCAGTGCAATCAAAAGATTGTTTATGCATCGTCTTTAGTGTACTTTGTATAATGTTATCGAAATCGCCGCGTTATCACAATCTATAGAGAACTTTCCATGGACCTAGAATTATAGAAGTTTGGCACTAAGTGAGAACTCACAATATAAATAAAGGAAAAAATCCGGAAAAAAATCAAATATTTAATCGAAAAACATAATTACAAAGTTATATTTGTAGTCCATTTCATAGAAAATGAGTGCGTACGTCCGCAAACTTAAGTTTGTCAATTTTTATAAGTTGTATTTCTCGTTGATCTACAAACCTAAAATTGATGGGTATGTCCAACACGTATTTGGCCGATTCTTTTAAAATATCTTTAAAAATTTGTCAATTGCGAGTTGGAGCGCGAGTCCAATATCTATGCTGGAAGCATGTTGAGTGCAAATCACCAAATAGAGAATGAAGAAACAATAAATAAAAAATCAGCTTCAGGATGTATCCCGCACACAACAGGGTAGGCAGAGGGAACGTGTTAAGACACTCTGTTGCCCACTTCCTGCCGAATTCTGGAGGAATTGCGTGTTGAGTGGCAGAACTCAACGCCGCGCTTTGCCTCGACCTCTGAAGGAACAATATCTAATACTAAATATAACACATTACACATTTTCAATCGTTTCAAAGAATGTCTATTATTTCCCTACAGTAGAGAATTATCGGTTGATCAAAATCTTGGCTCCTTTAAATTGTCGTTTGCCCATTGTTCTGGTCCAACAATGCGGACCTTTCAGAACAATATCTTGTTATATTGATTTAGGTATTGTATTGAAGGTATCGTTCTGATATTGAAAAAAGTATATTTCTTCGTTAGTAATAAAATATATTTCTTAATGCTAAAAATATAAAAGTTTTAGATTTATTGATGAATATTTAAAAAAAGTTATTAACTGAATAACCTATAAATCTAATCATCATAAATATATAATATAAAAAAAGGAAAATATAAATTTGGTGACGAGGTAGCGAGGTGAAGCGCGGCGTTAAGGTCCGCCACTCAACATGCAATGCCTCCAGAATTAGCGGAAAGTAGAGAACGGAGTGTCTTAACAATAGGTTTCCTCTGCCTACCCTGCTGTGTGTGGGATACAGCGTGAAGCTGTTTTCATTTAATTCAAGTTTTATTAATCACAATAACATCCGCGTTCATTGTGAATCCGAGCTTCGTCTGGGGAGAATTGTATGTTTAGATTTTTTCTTCAAATAGTGACGGAACTCAACACCGCGCTTTATTTGTGTACGTAAAGCAGTGAAATGAAAAAAGTTTGAATATACATATATCATTCCTCAATTATGTATCAAATCCACAACCATTATATTAAAGTCAGACGCTCTCACTACACCACTACGCCTCGACGGCAATTTCAAAATTATTACAACTCTATGTGAAAACTTTTCAAGAGCGAAACTTTATCAAATACGAGTTCACGGTAAAAAGTCTAACAGACAGATAAATTTCAGTACTTCATAAAACTTGTTCTACGGATTTTTCGACTTTTGTCCAAAAAAAAAATAAATAAAAACAGTTGTAAAGGTGGATACTTGATACAGTCATGCACTCGTCGCACTGAATGTTGCTGACTGTGTAAGATGACCTGTCAATTTTGAATCTTATACTGTTGGAATAGCGATGTTGTTATTAAAATTACTTACGGTTTGTTTATATGTATAGAGATACATATTTTATAGTGTTGTTTCGTAGGGTTCCGTGAGTAATAGACGTAAAATTTAAGTGATTATTTATTAGGTGGGGAATAGAGTGTTTGAACACTCAGCTGTATGCGGGATGCAGCGTGAAGATTTTTATTTTGCATTTACTATTTTGTTTATCTTTTATAAGGTTATATGTCTGTATAGTGCACGGCTGATTTTTATATAATTCCTTGGAGAAGGCTACAATCTAACAATACCCGAGGGTAATGTATATGCGTTTTTTTATATGTCCATTTTTAACGCAATATTTCTAGTAGATGGGGATAAGTAAAAACTTCCAGGGTATCTTTCTTTTACGTTACTTGCCTAGCGATTTCCGGGGTACCCTCATGATTTTTACGTGATATTTCTTAAGATATCATCGACACAGTTGTCTCGTACATGACCATTTTTCATATTAAGTATAATTTCAAATTTATCTGACTCATGAAGGAACAATAAAATCCGTCCACGAGCTATGAGAAAAATTTAGATTACTATTAATGTCATTATATTGATTACCTTACTAGTAATATTGTGAATACATTGTTTACAATAATAATTGTTTTAATCGTTTTATCATAAATAATTTTCATAAATTTTATTTTTTTATTCAAAACAAACGGAACCCTCTCAGCACTAACATCGACTCGGATTCGATCTGTTTTTTAATAAAACGCATGACTACATTCATTAGAAGCTGGCGGACGCCGCAGCGTGCGGTTTTTTGCTTCTACCCCTCATTAATTGTTCTTTAATGACTGTACCGATGGTAGCGGCTGTGGTGTACGCTGTACGCTGTACGATTTACACTGTTATTGCAGATATAACTAACATGCTGATTCTTATACATACGCTTCTTATAATTTATTTATGTTTTATTTTTTCAGCTTCACGCTGTATCCCGCACATAGTGCTAGGTCTCTACTCTGTCTACCCATAACGATATGGAACATGGAGATCTAGTGTTTAGACACTCTGTTTACCATCAAGGTATTACCAACTTTCTGCAGAATTCTTGAGGCATTATGTGTTGAGTGGCGGAACTCAACTCGCCATTATTTTTATAGTTTACTAAAAAAAAAGAAATTATCTTTCATAAGTGTGGAATAACACTTTAAAAAATGTTTAAAATATTCCACTTCGCTAATGTCATTTTTGTAAAATCTATACATTTTTTTTGTGATTTGGTATAGCAAAATAGACATAAGTGCAAATGAGAAATAATTAAGTTCCATAATTTTTTCTTTAGTTTTTAAACTCGGTAAAAACAAATATCTATTTGGCAGGCCAGGATACAGCGACTTCTAAGTTATAAATAAAAATAAGCATCCTAGTTAACTTTGAATACACAAATATCTCTTTCAGTGTCTAAGGTGAATCTTTAGTAGTTTATAGTGTATAATTTTACAGTTTCTTATTTATTTTTTGTAACCTTTTCATAGTAAAATCATCATAAGTGCAATCGTTTAATTAGTTAAACTTCATTATTCGAGATTTAGATGCGGAACTCACCCGCGGAAATAACCTTTTATTCCGCATTGTATACGAACCAATAGCACGCTAATCTCCTGCAAACAAGAGATCAATCAAAGCGGAACAAGGGAAAAGTAAACCGGTCGCCAGCTTAATTGAAACGGAGCGTCTTGTGTCCGCCGCGGATCCTCCGAGGATTTAATTAAGTGTGATATACGTTTGCGAATGCGGATTTTAATTAATTTTCTATAATTTTTTGGGTGTAATGGAACGTTTTAGTATTTGTTTTTGGGGATTTCGTGGGGAATATTTGTGATGGATTTTTTTTTTATATTATATGTGGGTATATTGATTGAGATTATTGTGTGTGTGGCAAAATCATTTAAAATAATACCCAAAAATGGTGTGACAAAGTAGAAATTAGTTTCTATACATTCTGAAACATTATTCATTTCCATGTAATAAAAAAAAATACTATTGTACAAAAAATCATATAATTGCATAAATATATTTTTTTAATTACATAGTTTTTTTTTATTTATATTTAAGTATATTTATAGTAATTTTTAAGGTTTATATCATACAATTGATAATATTTAAGTCAAAGTAAAGAGTTACTTTCAATTAAAAAAATATACAAATTGATATAACAATTCCATTCACAACTCAACATATATATAATAGCTCTATAAAATTTGGTTAGTGAATAGAATATACCAGTAAGAGTGACTTTTTGCCTGATTTACGACAACCTATCGGGCCCTCACTCGCGTCGCCATTAAACAAGATTATCCCTTATGTAAATTAGATAGTACCTACTCGTGCACTATATCATTTTAATGTAGACGTTCGAATAATCTTGGTTTCTTTTTGCCCCTCTCTTGGTAATAAAAAGTTTCCTTCGGTTGTTCAGATATAGATTTTTATCATCTGTATAGCATGTATGGGATGTTTGTTGTAGCTTCCGTTGTGTTATGTTGTAATGCGTTACTAAAATATATATCTAAAACTGGAAAAGCGGTTCGTATATTACTTGGGAACAAGTTAAATTTAATATATGTATAATTGTTTTGACTAATAGATTAGGGAGACACGGTACGAAAATCAATACCGCCAATAATTATGTTATTTTTTAGCTTCACGCTGCATCCCGCACATAGCAGGGGTAGAGGCCATCTGGGAACCTCATAAGAAGTTCTTCTGTTACCCACTTTCCGCAAAATTCTTGAAGCATTGCGTGTTGAGTGGCAGAATTTAACGCCGTTCTTTCCCTTGTTAGCAATACGAGGAAATTAAAATATGAATTATTTAATTCCCCCGAATGGAAATGAATACCACAACCGTCGCGTTCACAATTGTAAGTTTGTGCCCCTGCGTCATGACGGTTTCACGACCATAATATCATCAATTTACACAATCATATAGAAATTTTATGTTACATTATGACAAAATTGCAATAGAATATTTCAAAAATTAAAAACGTGAAGTAGATTAAGCAGAAATTTATTAGGATTAAACTCATGAAGGGTTGACGGCCACAGCGTACCCCTCCATTGATCTGCCGAAGGTTTCACGTTAATCCCCTATCGTAAACTGGATTTTGTATGTGACCACGATATTATGTGTATTATTTAACGGCCATCCATATTCTTTTTGTATAGCTTAAATTTACCTGTGCCGATATTGTTAAATTATATGATTTGAAATTGAGAGTTAAATTTGTTTATTAGGGTATACAACTAGTAAGAGGCGTTTTTTAGGGTATATTTTTTTATTTATAGAGGCCAGTCGTGGCGCCTGCGCCACTGCCCCTAGGCGCCTGCCCCTGGGCACAAAGTATGACTGAAAAATCGACTGGTTGTGGGTTCGATCCCCACTCGAGGAAATTAAATATTTATTAACATTTATATTTTAATTTCTTCGCTCTGGTGTTGAGGCAAAGCGCAGCGTTGAGTTCCGCCACTCAACACGCAATGCCTCCATAACTGGGCGGAAAGTGGGGAACGGAGTGTCTTGACACTAGGTTCCCTCTGGCTACCCTGCTGTGTGCGGGATAGACAATATATTTGTATACACAAAATTTTGCAATTCAAGAATGAAAAAAAAGAGAAATAAAGAGAAAATTAAAGTATCATTTGTCACATAATACAAAACAATTTCTCCATCTAATTCACATTGTGGTTTTATCAGTATTTTCAGTGGCAGTATTTCCTTTCCTGTTTCACTAACATATAATGTTAACTATATCATTGGTTCTGGCAAACACCGGTGGATGGTTTCACGAAATCTCAGACAATAGCGAGGCGTGAACAAAACCCATTTCTAGATAAAATAACTCAGGTGTAGTGCCAAACGACCCAATTTACTATTGATCTCAAATAATAATGGTACAAATATATTGGTCTCTTATATTGAATTTAATTCGATTATATACAATGAATGATTGTTTTAATTGATTTGGACGACATAAGATGTTAGGTATATCTTTTTTTAGTTCCCTATAATCTAAACCCGTTTTAAAATATATTAACAGATATATATATTTTTATTTTTGGGAAATATATAAAAAAATGAACGTTGCGGGATTTGAACCTGCTTGAAACCTGGAATTTTAAAATTGTGTTATAAAACTTTTAAAATATAAAACATATTTTTTTGCCAAAATTTAAACAAGTAGTAAAAGTACTACTTGTTTAAATTTTGGCAAAAAAATATGTTATTATAATATATATGTTATTATATATATTATAATGTTATACAAAAAGTTGTTATCAGCAATATCCACGTTGTCCAGTTTTACGTTAACTAAGCAGACCACAACAAATAAAATGTATTTTTTTTTTCGTTGACGGAGATTTGAAACCACAACTTCACAGTCAGCACTTTTTTCATCTTTTAATAATTTTTTAATGCAATTTTTTATATAACATTACTGAATTATTACGATGATTTCATTTGACGATGGTTACGTTTCCATTAATATTTTTATAGCTACACGCTGGTACTCGCATGTAGCAGGGGAAGTAGGAGGAAGCTCCAGTTGATACATCTACTCCATTCACCAGTTTCCGCCCAAATTTCGAACCATGGCATTTTGGGAGGTAGAACCCAACGCAGCGATTTAACTTTCGATCAAATGATTTTTTTTATTCCCCAAACGGGAACAAAACCTACAACCCTCGCATTTACAGTCAGATGGTGTGTCACTGCGCTACGATATATAACATTTGCGCAATATTAAAAAAAATTATAACGATGTTAATGTTTAGTGCAAATTCAGAAAAATCCATTCTTTAATAGTCCATAAGCCCGGGATTTAAAGGGGATATCTGAAATGCCCACATTCGCGGTGAATAACAATCCATTGCAAAATAACGCTATACTTTAAGGCGCTTAATATGCGGTTGCGGTAATAGGCTCCTAAAATATATTGACTTTTATTAGTATAGAAATAAAAGTGATTATTGTATGTAACTATGCAACAAACGTGACGGTTGTGGGTTCGATTCCCAATCGGAGGAATGAAATATATATATTTTTTATTCCGTTACTTTGGTAAAGAGGCCTTAAGTTCCGCCACTCAAGGCATAATGTCTCGAATAGGAATATTATTTATATTATTTTAATTTCCTCGCTCTGGAAAGATAAAAAAGTAAAATTTTGTTTGTAACCCCAATGTCTAAAACAAATAGAATAGACAAAACGGAACTTTTGGCATCAAATTATTTATAATCAAACTTTAAAACTTAATTCTAATAATAATATTATATTCCACTGTACATTTGTTTATAAAAAAAGTGGTTACATTCTCCCAATAGTGGTACTACGAGAGAGGCATTGTACTGAAATAATGTAACGCACTAAATTAGTGGTCGGATCGTAACCAATCATGCGTGCGTCGTTAGCCGGTAAGCCTCGTGAATTTTAACATTTGAAAATAATTATAATAAAGCACCACAGCTATATGGGATTTGTAATTAAATAATGTATGATCTATATACATTTTACTGAGTGACCTGATATGAGAAGCCAGTCGTGGCGCAGGGGCACTAAGGGTGACTGTTAAGTCGACTGGTTGTGGGTTCGATTTGCACTCGAGGAAAAGAAATATTAAATGTTAATAATTTATATTTTAATTTCTTCGCTCTGGTGTCTTACCATTTTATAAAAAGAAAAGTATAATTATAAATCATTTAAATATTACAATTTTATTAGAAATTGATTGAGACCATTGTATGCAATATAATATGTAAACATAAAATAGTCATTTAGGGCAAATATATAGTCAGTACTGAACAGTACTGACTATATATTTGCCCTCGTCGGGCTTATTTTCAAAACAGGTGACAATTATTTATAGTTTCCCACGAAAGTGACCGTCGGCTATAATTTACCAGCTGTGTAAAGAATTCATCGGACATACTCGTACGTGAAAATGTACACCTGGTGTAATTGTTCACTATAATGTTATTGCGTTTGAAACTTCGACAGTGTTAGTTTTTATGGTATTATTATTATTATTATTATTTATAGAAATTTAATATTTCTCCCATTTCTGGGGATTCTCTTCCTAATGCGGACTTTTGTCAAACATTAGAAAGTTTCATATGACGTGCTTATTGGTATGATAAAAATTTTCTAACAATGCGACATGTGTTCAGAATTACTGCTTTTTGTAATTGAATGTAAAGGAGGGGATGAAGGTTAAGTTGCTTAAGGCAAGAGTGTAATGTGATTGGTATTACTCCTGTAGATGAAAGTATGATTGGTACGGTTTTAACCGTGTTCACTCGCCATTGTGATTTCAGTTCTATGGATAAATCAGTGTATTTCGTTATTTTTTCTGTGAAGGTAGATGAAAGGTTATGAGTGTTTGGAATAGCAATGTCTATGAGGTAAACTGTTTTGAGTTTTTTAATATGTAATGTTAAATCCGGACGATTATGGTGAACTATTCGATCTGTTATTATTGTTCTATCCCAATATAGTTTATATTCGGCTGTATCTATTACTGATTGTGGCTTATATTTATAATATGGAACAGTTTCGCTTATTAGATTAAGATTTTTAGCTAGATATTGATGAACAATGCATGCCACTTGGTCATGCCGATGCTTGTAATCCGTCTGTGCAATAGATTTACAAGCTCCTGTTATGTGCTGGATTGTTTCACTGGCGCTGTGACAGTGCCTACATAGATCTATTTGGGTCTCATGAATAATGTGTTTTTTGTAGTTACGCGTTTCTATTATTTGGTCCTGTATGGCTAACATAAATCCCTCCGTTTCCGGAAATAATTCGCCTTTCTTTAACCACGCGTTAGACGCAATTTTGTCGACGTTTGGGTTAAGAAGATCATTGCGGTGTCTTCCGTGAAGGGATTTCGCTTGCCATACATTAAGTTTCTGCTCTAAAGTAGTAATATTTTCATTTTGTTGTTTTTGTTCATTTTGTAAATTTAA
>JAATLQ010031820.1:0-12220 GCA_013421005.1 Heliconius erato x Heliconius himera
TACAAAATACTCTTGACAGACAGACAAACAACAAAGTTATCTTAAAAGGATTTTGAGGTGTTTTTGTACCCTAAAATACCCTTGGCACATACATACATGCAACATACAGGTGCAATAGTGCCGTTACGTGTCGCTTGTAAGTTATGAAATAATACTGCGGGATATTTTTATTAACAGTGTCAGAGCATTTTTTTCTTGAGAGATTTTTTTTTTAGTTTGCTCCCATAAGTTATTTTTTTATACGTTTTTTTAAAAAAATATTAATAACATAAACGAACGAACGGACTGAAGAACCTATTCAAAACATTTCTTTGAATATTAAATCATTTTTTATCACTGTGTTAAATAATTACGAATTAAGCTAGACTGTAACGAATTCTTTAGTATTAAAATGATTAATATTCCTCCCGTCGTAATTAGTGTTTAACTCCACAGAACGTTTTTTGCGTTATCAAGATTCGTTAGTACCTACTATTGGTCAATAGATAGCGTTCTTGTATCGATTTTTTTAATATCTCAAATATAAACTTCTTGAAAACTTAAATACTTATATCTTTAGTATTAAAATGATTAATATTCCTCCCGTCGTAATTAGTGTTTAACTCCACAGAACGTTTTTTGCGTTATCAAGATTCGTTAGTACCTACTATTAGTCAATAGATAGCGTTCTTGTATCAATTTTTACTATCTCAAATATAAACTTCTTGAAAACTTAAATACTTATATCCTTAGTATTAAAATGATTAATATTCTTTAGTATTAAAATGATTAATATTCCTTCCGTCGTAATTAGTGTTTAACTCCACAGAACGTTTTTTGCGTTATCAAGATTCGTTAGTACCTACTATTGGTCAATAGATAGCGTTCTTGTATCGATTTTTTAATATCTCAAATATAAACTTCCTTAAAACTTAAATACTTATATCTTTAGTATTAAAATGATTAATATTCCTCCCGTCGTAATTAGTGTTTAACTCCACAGAACGTTTTTTGCGTTATCAAGATTCGTTAGTACCTACTATTGGTCAATAGATAGCGTTCTTGTATCGATTGTTTAATATCTCGAATATTAACTTCTTGAAAACTTAAATACTTATATCTTTTGATAGAGTGAAGCGATTACAATGAAATAAACACTAAATGCTACTTTGATTTATTTGTAATTTTTATGTATAAAAGTTGCTGAAATTTATTGTGTACTTTTTACGTGATACGTGTTCACATAAACAGACAAACATACAAACAGACAAACAGACAAACAGATAAACAGACAAACAGACAAACAGACAAACAGACAAACAGACAAACAGACAAAAATTCCAAAAATGTTGGAAATGGATTCTGTTAATTATCCTTTAACACCCTGGCTAATTTTTTTTTAAATATTTTCAATGTACAGAAACGACTTTTCTACAGATTTATTATAAGTATGGATTTAGTGTGTTATTTCTTATTAGAGTTCATTTATTTATAACTTTTTAGTAAATTTTATTAACAAAAAATAAAAGCTATAAAAGTTTTTTTTCTTTTATTAATTTAAGTATAAGTCCAACCCAAAGCCTTTATAATTATATAGTCAATTTCTCACTACGCTATGATAATTTAGGTAATAATATATATTTTTTTATTTGTTTGCTCTACGTTATCCATGATGATCTGATAGAGCTCAGTGACAAAAAGGGGTAAAAATCTGTGCAAGCGAAAGCCAAATGAATTTTTAATAACATGAAAAACTGCCCCAAATTGAATTTGCATGAAACTAGTAGTGTCTGTAAAATAGAGATGTTAAATAGCAATTTTTCATACTAAAGTCTTTGTAAATTTATTATTTTTAAATTGCTTCACTTGCTTCAAGTGTATTTTTTTTATGTATGTATATATACATACATACAGCAGCATATCTCGCTTACTGCAAGATAATGAGAGAGTACGACGATAAATAATAATCATTCCATCGTATACTATAATTTCATTTTAGGTATGTTGCGTATTTTATAATGTTTTTTTTTTAACATAGACATTTACCACAGTGGCCATCGAGTCTTTAAACTTCTAATATCAAGTACACCTGATGGTGTCATATTATTTACAAAAACAACCACTACACTTTAGTTTATTACCTACAGCAGTTTAATTGAATTATGTAAATTTGAACATAATTTCGGCCGAAGCGAGGGCATAAATACGACGACTCTTGTTTCTTGTTAATTTACGGGGCCAAAGACCCGTCTATTATATAAAGCAAACACTATGGGGCCATGTAATCGAAATAGGGGTTGAATTAATATTTGTAATGATTTGTGTTTGTACCTAAAAGCGATTGTTAGCAGATTATTGGATAATAAATTAATTATTCTTAAATCAAGCTAGTTTTTAGATATTTTAAATATTTTAAAAGTAAATATAAATTTAGTTTATTTAATAGATATCAACGTTCCCATAACAAACTCACGATTAGATGAAGACATATTAATATTAGATGAAGACATATTAATAATAAGTCAATAATCAACCAACGTAAAGAATTTCAAATATTAGTCAGTTTGATTTTTTGAGTAATCGAACGATTTCTCCAAGCCAGGATAGACCTTACTAACTTACCGCAAGTACTTTTCTGGTTTAGGAAAGATTTATTATAATCAAAATGTTTAAAGCTATTTTAAAGTATATTTTTTAAATTAAAAACATGGTTGTCGCGGCACAGGAACACAAGCGTGTGATTGTAAACGCTACAGGTTGTGGGTTCGATTCTGATCGGAAAATAAAATATTTTTTTATTTCTTTGCTCTGGTTTCGAGACAAAGCACAGCGTTGGCTACCGCCATTCAACACATAAAGCCTCCAGAATTCGGCGGAAAGAGGGATACAGCGTAAAGCTTTCAGAAGCATTATTAATATTGGTTTTTACCTAAAAATCCAAGTGCCATAAAAAACTATTTGTAAAATCAAAAACCCCGACTGCATAAAACTAAAAAGAAAATTAACAAATCCAATAGTTTATTAGGATTAACAGGCGGGACCTCTTTAAATTATGCGGGGTTCCTGGTAAAGATTTTATTGATTGAAGAATTACTTATAGATCCCGACTGTTAATCCTAATAAACTATTGGTTGTTTATTTTCTTTTTAGTTTTATGCAGTCGGGGTTTTTGATTTTACAAATAGTTTTTTATTTTTGACTTTTTTGTTAGAATTCATTATGGTAATTATAATCATGATATACCTTTTTGAAATCCTCGTAGTAAGCTCTTGAATTCGAAACGAAAAAAAATTTTTTTCACTAAGTCCAATGGCGTCCCACAGCCGCCATGATTGTTTTTATTTAACGTCAACTTATCAAAGAACACTTGGGCTGCTAATACGAATCTAACGATACTTCAATTATGTAAATCCGTTCAGCGGTTCTGGAGATATGAGATAATAAAGAATAATACATACATACAAGATACGTGCGAAAAACATAACCCTTCCTTAGCAGTCGGGAAAAATACTCCATTCTCCTTCAAACTTTTACACAATTTTAATTTAACGGTGGAATTCAACACTCTACCTTACCAGAATCAGAGAATGCTATAATTCACATAAAAAATAAATTCCCTGTACAAGGTTTTCCCTGTACAACTCATAACCATCGCGTTTACGAGAGCCCCTATTTTTGTGTATATTAATTGATTGATAGTTTACAAAATATACAGTAACAGTATATGTGATCGACAAAATTCTATTATAAAAATTTTTGTGCTTCAGTTAGATACAACATACAACCTGGACATATTCCAAACCATCCCGCTTATTGCGTCATAAATCCTTATCTACATCGTTTTTGCATTTCCTGTTTGCAGTATGAGGCGCAGATTAACACTTATTTATGTTTTACTATGAAAAACAAAATTTAAAAGGGAAATATTCTATTTAAGTAATCCATTAATACGGTTACTAGTATATTTATTAATATGAATCTGTTTTTGACAGTTTTTGTAGTGTTTTCATAACAAATAATACAACCCACTATTAAATAATACATTTCATTGCTAAATATAAAACACGGTAACGCCATATCATATCTTACTTTTATTTCACGAACTCGGGTAATTCATAATTATATACATATTTGATGATCGTAAGAAATGTTTTCAAAGATCCAAGTAATCCGTTACTAAATTTGGGAAACTCAACAACAATCAACATTTTAAATATAAATAAATTGTGACTCAGTAGTCTGTTATGTAACGCTGTAGTCAGTTGTGGTTTGTTGCCACAGGGTGCGAGGGTGTTTTCTTCTACTTCTTATATACTTGTATTTAGAAAATTTTGAAAACAGCCCACTTTAGTTCGGTAGTAGATTATAAAAAAGACATTTTATAAAATGCAAAATAAATTGGTTATATAACAACATTAATTTAGGCTATAGGCTATATATATGAGTTCATAACATAAATTATTTAAAACTCTTTCTGAATTTAACTTTCGGAATCTTTAATCTTTTCAAAGACACTAAAGAAAGAAGTTTAAATTAAAATCGTGATTATTCGGAATAAAAAACTGAATATTTGATCTTATACGCTTCGGAAGCTCCTTGCCTTCATTGACTGGAGCTGTCTCCGTATTGACTCGGATTGTCTTAAATACATCTAGATTTTTTAATTAGGACTCACAAATTTTTTTCTACTATAACTACTTATAATACTATTACTATTTATAATTATTTTTTCTAATGAGACTAGGAATTATGGTGAATCATTTTGAATGTTTAATAAGTAGAAGTACAGGTGTTTCTTGAACTAATTTTACAAAAAAAAACATTGCGAAATATACAATGTAAAGGAAAAATTTGAATTCCATTTTTTTTATTTACTCCTAGTAGGTAGGTACTATCGTTCAATTAATATACAAATTCTACATTGTACGAAATTTGTATAATATTTCACTCTTATAATGACAGTGTCTTAACAAAATGTCAAGTATCATTATCTCAGACATAATTATATTTCTAATGACGAAGCATCAAACGTAGACAATTATGAATGACTACTATTTACCATGATGTCGTTGAATAATTAAAATCGTAAGTCGACGATCATTACTTAAAATGAATCTGTTGGGAATATAATATGTGATGTTAGAAAGACATATACGTACATATATGTACATAAATGTAATCGTATATATTATACGAGAACGAGAAAGTGCGATACTTTTCTTGTTCAATGATTTTATTGTAGAAATTTAAATGTTTATACTATACGGTGCACACCGCATATAGCAGGGTAACCAGAGGGAACTTAGTGTTAAGCTCTCTGTTCCCCAATTTCCGCCAAATTTTTCGAGGCATTTCGTTTTGAGTGGCGGAAGTCAACGCCGGACTATTTTGTCTTGGTGCCAAGAAATGTAAATATTAATAAATAATAATTAATTCCACCAAGTAGGGATCGAACCCACAACCGTCGCGTTATAGTCACGCCATTGTGCTGTACAGTGTACTGTCTCATGACAGCCTCGAGTAGTTAAATATAATAGTTAATTAAACTATAAAGCTACAACAAGTTTCTAGCACTTGGTGAAAGCCAAGTTCCATTTCTCATAACTTGGAGTTTCAGGTCAACTTGGCAATTTAGTTTCCTTCGCAAGTGTATTTCAAAGGTTAAATTTGAGCTTGTTATTGTATGCTCTTTAAACTAGGACCGCCACATGCTGTGCACGGCGGATGGAGCTGAGCGAAGCTATGTTGCGCAATGTATTTAAAAAAAACTTAAAGCTACTTAAAATTAAACGACTCTTTAAAATTTACATTTTTAAACGCACAAAAATGAGCTAATATATAAAAAATATCGGGCAACTTAAACTTTTTTCATACTATCAGAAACTTTTAAAAAAGTTTTCCATCATGTTGAATATTGCACGAGTAACGCGATCACGTCATTCGTTTGAGTGTCACGAATTATCAATAAATTTAGAACTTTTTTAGCTCTCTTGACCGACATTGTAGATGTTATTTTGCTTTAACCAGACCAATGCCTCCAATACTTTCTGCCTACGAACTCGGAATTCGCGGTAGCCAGCTGCTGTTTGCCTTTTATATGTTTTGAGTATTCCATACCTCTTAACGAAAAAAATAGTGTTTTTCAAAAAGAAAAAAAACGACTTCAAACAACGAACTTAAAAGTAAAAAATAATTTTACATAAAGTAAAACGTACTTTGATTTTGTTTTACAAAAATATTTTAAAAAATGTTTTATTATTTTGAAATCAGTATCGGAATCATTTTTCGTGATGTTGAGTAATTCGGCTATTTGTGACGCACATAACTAATGCAAATTTAAGACTTATGTGATTTTCTCATAGACACCATTGTCAGAACATTAAAAATGTATAGTCTCATACGGGAAGTACCAGCTTTCGAATAAAAAAAATCATCAAAATCGGTTCATCCAGTCAAAGGTAACAAACAAAAATATACAGACGAATTGATAACCTCCTTTTCTTACAGAAGTTAAAAATAGATCTTTTATAGGAACACTTTGTTGTCCGTCTGTCAAGATCATTTATCACGAGATCGCATGGAGATATCAAGCCGAAATTAATGTTAAATATTATAGACCACGGTACCTCGGAGCACACAAGCTTCTAAATCAACGCAATTAAAAGTAACGTGCCTTTATGCAACGTTACTCCATTTGGTATGAAATTCGCCACGGAATCAAAACCTATACGGTACTTCCCGTAGACCTACAGTTAGAAATGAAAACTTCAAAGTTCAGAAAAAAATCCAAAAAGTTAAAATTTATATATATTAAAAAAAAACGTTACAAGCTTATAATTGTAGTTTATTTCCTATAAAATGATTATATACAATATGTATGTAATCATTTTATAGAAGAAAACGTATATAAATTTGAACATAGCGGGACTTGAACCCGTGCCTCTTTGGACACCGTCGAATCACTCTGACCAACTAAGCTATACTTTCTTATCGAGCTACGTCGAATTCTTATAAGCTCTTTACAACTTATTTTTGTTGTAGGCATTTATGTAGAGAGATTTTGACAAATTTCCGCTACCCAAAGATAATTACTTAGAATTATCTTTTCAGCAAGAGATAATACTATTTTTTAAATATTTTAAATATTTTTAAAGTGTTGTTCCACATTTAGAAAAGAAAAATACTTATTAAGAAAACGTATAAAAATTTGGACGTAGCGAGATTTGAACCCACGCCTCTTTGTAAACCGTCCAAGCACTCTGATTAACTAAGCCACACGTTTTCATCCAACAATGTGGAAATTCTAACATCATAAATAAGTTGTAAAAAGCGTATAAGACTAGCATTCTTAGTTTAGCTTCTTAGCTTAGTTGGTGAGAGTACTTGGACAGTTTACAAAGAGGCGCTGGTTCAAGTCCCGCTACGTTTTCAAAAGGCGTTACCGCGGGTTCCAGTCCCGTTTTCATTCCTAAGTAAATAAATTAATTAATAAATAACATTCTTGCCAGACGATATTTCTTAGTAATTATCTTTGGGTAGCTGAAATTTGTAAAAAGCTCCCTACGGAGATGCTAATACCATAAATAAGTTGTAACAAGCGTATAAAAATTTCGACGTAGCTTGATGAGAACGTATGGCTTAGTGGTCAGAGCGCCTGATCGGTTTCCAGGAGGCGCGGGTTTGAGTCCCGCTACAGTCAAATTTTTATACGTTTTCTAAATAAGTATTAAACTTAAATTTGTCCAGAAATTTAAACTTGTCAACTTTAATGTACTTTCCGTTGGCATACAATACTGAAATTGATACGAAGCCCGTCATTTAATTTCTAGTATAATTAATTAATATTATTTAAATAATATAATTTATTATTTTAATAATAAAAAGTATATTTTTATCTATACATTAATTCAAAAACGAATCTAACTCATAATCATCAAATAAAAATACCTATTGAAACTCTGCATTTGAAAATAACGATACTAACGAAGGAAAACAAGTACTTTTAATTTTTTATCACACATACATTTCCTACTTCCACAGCTAATGCGCGAATCATGTTAGACTAAGTTATCTCAATGTTCTATTTAGCATTTTTATTCTTCTGAATCGGAACAGCACGAATTTGCGAAACAGATTTCTTTGGGAACGTGTAGAATTTGCAATTTATTCTCTAAACGTTCAAAAGTCTTAATTTAGGATTATATTCTACAGTATCTTTTTTAAATTTTGAAATTATTTAGTGGTAAAATATCAGCTAAATATATACGCTATGTAAAGCGATATGAAATAACTTAATGATTAACTTAACGTATTTTAAGAAAGAAACCGAATTATAAGCGTGTTGGTTGTGGATTAGATTATTCATAAATAAATAAATCAGCTTCACACTGTATCCCGCACACAGCAGGGTAGGCCATAAATTTAAGTAAATATTTCTTTTTCAAGTGCGAAAGTCAGTTTCGCCAGTCAGCAGTAGAGTCAGGATAAAGCAGCAACCAAAATAATCGTATGATTACGTTTGTACTATACACATTTACTATAAAAATTGTCTAATTAAGTAAGAAAAA
Organism: Heliconius erato x Heliconius himera; assembly: GCA_013421005.1. NCBI lineage: Eukaryota > Metazoa > Arthropoda > Insecta > Lepidoptera > Nymphalidae > Heliconius > Heliconius erato x Heliconius himera. The sequence continues at coordinate 8,547 of JAATLQ010031820.1, forward strand.
AACCTATGTGTAAGTTAGTAATTAGGTAGCTTCTGAATATTGTATAACCGTCGTAGCGCTATTGTGGGTTCGATCCCCATTCAGAGGAATAAAATAATATTTATTAAAAATTTTATTTCTTCGGTCTGGCACAATGGCAAGACACTCAATACCTCAAAAAATTCGATGGATAATGAGAAACGGCGTGTTTCAACACTAGGTTTCTTCTGCCTACCCTATTATATACAGGATACAGCGTAAAGCTAAAAAAAATGTAAAAGAAATTTAATTTGTTTCTTATTATTTTGATTTGGTAACGTCTTTTAAGATGAAAATTAACTAATTACCAGTTATTAAATTTTGAAATATCATAATTACAAACAAAGAAAGTCCCTAATTAATAAAGTAAGAAAATGAAGGTAAATAAGGAGTTTTAATTGGAAGATGTTCTTTATTTACTGTAGGTAAGTTAGATTTGGATCAAGTTTTACGAGTATTTTTTTTGAAGATTTTTTTATAAAAGACTAGAGGGCGCGCGCGGCTTCGCCCGCTTATTAGGAGTGAATTCTAAAAAACCACGAAACATGTGTTCAATAAAATATTTTTAACAGTCTGAATTTAAATTTTTATAAAAATCGGTGGCAATTTAAAAATGTTTCCTTATAAACTTTCAACCCCTTATTTGAACCCTTAGGGAGTGAATTCTTAAAAACCATGAAACATGTGTTCAATTAAATATTTTTAAGAGTCTGAATTTCAAATTTTATAAAAATCGATACAGAATATTTTTTTTTCCATACAAACTTTCAACCCCTATTTCATCTCTTTAGGGTTAAAATTTTTCAAATTCCCTTCTTAGTGGATGTCCAGAATATGAAAATAAACATCTGCCCAAATTTCACGTTTCTACGCACAGCGGTTACGGCTCTGCGTGCGTCTTACCTCAGTCAGTCAGCACAAGTCCTTTTATATATATAGATAGATAATGAATTCAAGCAATAAGTTGTTATTAAACAATTATAAAACAAAAAAAAATGGAGTCAAAAGAACTGAATAAATTTAATTAAAGGCAGTCATGCAGTGACATCGGAGGTATTGGTGTGTATCGACCGTTGGCGTTTCGCCAATCAACCATTCTTTGAGTTTAACGACTATTTTATTATGCTAGTAGGTTTATATGAATTGGACTCGCACCATATGTATGTAGGTTAATGAATCTATACTAATATAATAAAGCAGAAGAGTTTGTTTGTTTGGTTAAACGCTAAGATCTCTAGAACTACTGTTTGGATTTACTTTTTGTTTGTTTTGTACGAAACCTACATTCTCCAGGAGTGCTATAGGCTACATAACATTACGATTTAATTCTTAGTTAGCCTTAAGTAATGAAATAGCAATAATTAGGAACGCCATCGTATTATTCTAACCCTGAGAACATTCGATTTTATTAGGTCTAAAATAAAGTCCGCGAGACCTTATATCAATCTCTTGTAAATAGGTTACAATAAGACGTTTTGTGACAAAAACTAATTGCAAATTGCAAGATTATATTTCAGCGCTTTTTAGTTGACGTTGAGATATCGAAACTTAGGAGCGAAAGTTGTTTCAACATCAAAAATTTTGCGAATATATGCTTTTACTTTTACAGCATGTAATTTGAACTTATACTTTTTGAGAAAATGCAAATCTAAAATGATTCAACGCTCTGTTTGCGGCCGCAAGCATAGGTTCGAGTCGACGTAGAGCTTGCACTTTCTCAAAATTATGAAAAATGAGTGAAAAATTATGAAAAAATTTATAAGCAATCTTATGACAAATATTATAAAATAATTATAGGTGGAGGAATATGGGTGAGGCCGCGATTGGGCCGCTAGTATTATATAAAGTTCGTAGTAGTTATTAATTTTTTTAGCTTCACACAGTATATAAAGCAAGATTGCGTTTTCATTAAGACACTTCCGCCGCCCACTTACGCCCAATTCTGGATGCATTGCGTGTTGAGAGACTGAACTCAATGCTGCGCTTTACCTTGCTACCAATACTAGGAAATGAAACTATTAAATATTCTGTCTTCAAATTGGAATATTCATAAAAAATTTACAACAAGCCCCAGTCTCCCCTACTCATATCTACGGCCCCATCATTTCGTGTTTTTTTTTTCAGAAAATTATTTACGTTTACTTAAAAAAAGATATGGCCGTTTATATCGCAGAAAATACGTATTTCGAAACTGTCAAGGGAATCTAAATTCATATGGTACTTCCTAGAATTAGTCCTAGAATTATGAAATTTGGTAGCTAGCATCTACATAACATAACATAACATAAAAACTCTTTATTTCACACCAGAAAATTACAAAATTAACAAATAAATTCATATATAAAAAAAAATGTGAAAAGGCGGCCTTATCACTAAGAGTGATCTCTTCCAGGCAACCTAATCAAAAGAATCAATTTAAAAGAAGGGGCATGGCGCGGTGCAAAGATACAAGAAAATTACATATAAATATATTAACATAAATAATAATATTTATTTATAAACCTACACAAATACTATCTCATAAACTACATAGAATACACATACATAATAGAAAAATATAAACAGAAAATACATGATAAATACATAAAAACATATAAAATAGACTACATACTAAGATAGTAATTTTTAACTTTATATTTAAATATATTTATGGAATTAGACTGCCTTATAGCTATTCCATAGCTAATTTGCGTGGTAAGCTATTCCATAGCTTTTAATTGCGTGGTAAGCTATTCCATAGCTTCGCAGCTTGGACAGTGAATGATTCACTGTAGCAACGGGTACGACACAAAGGTATTTCCAGGACATTATCACTTTGGGAGCGGAGACTTAGGGGAAGACGGGTGTTGGAGCCGAGAAAGGTAAAGCGATCTTTAAGGTAAGTGGGAGTATCAGGATGGAAGAGAATAGAGTAGAGAAGAGTCAAGGTGTGGACATTCCGACGTTCTTTATTGGGAAGCCATCCAAGCTTCGTTCGATGCTGACTGATATGATCAAATTTTCTCAGACCAAAGATGAACCTTATGACAAGATTTTGAAGGCGCTCCAATTTGTTGAGCAGTTGCTGTGACAAATCTAGGTAACAGGTGTCAGCATAGTCTATTATAGGTAGTAAAAGTGAGTGTGCTAGGGTTATTTTGGTTTTTATTGGTAATAGATTTTTCCATCTTTTCAACCTACCCATAGCGTAGTATAATCTGCGGCTTAACTCAGATATTTGAGACGTCCACGAGAGAGTGCTGTCTACCTTGATACCTAGATTTCTCACACTGTCGCAATATTCCAAATTACAAGCGTCGAAGATTATAGTTGGAAGGGAAGGGATATTGATTTTACTAAGTTGCTTAGGACTGCCAAGAATACACACTTGAGACTTTTTAGGATTTACAGACAAACCATATGATTTGCTCCAGGTACTAATGGTTTGCAGATTGGAGTTAACTAGACTAATAGCCCTCGCAATATCATCTACGTTGGTAGTCGTGTAAATCTGCAAGTCATCAGCGTATAAGTGAAACGGTAAGGATAAAAGGTTAGCAACGGAATTGATGAAGATGGAAAAAAGTAAAGGAGAAAGTACCCCACCCTGAGGAACACCAGCATTAAGACTGCACACAGACGACTGTTTATCATTTAACCGAATGTATTGCTCACGG
>JAATLQ010031821.1:0-36648 GCA_013421005.1 Heliconius erato x Heliconius himera
TTGAACGAACTCAAGAGCTTTCTCAATTGAATCCGGGCGCATGCATCGTATGCGGGACCCTAACGGTTCTTTTAATCCGCGTACATATGCCTGCATTGTAACTTTTTTATAAAGCTCTCTTTTCGCTTGGACTGTGGTGGTTATGGTTTCGTGTAAGGTTACGTATGTCATAATAGTGCTAAATAAAGTTTGGCAATGATTATAAAATTCTTGCGGTGTTCGATTACCTTGAGTTGCTATGGAGAGGTCATTATAGAGAGCGGTCTCATCACGTTGATCTGAGAAGTTATTAATGAGGGCTGTTCGTATGCCTAGCCAGTTTTCTGGTATACCGTTCGAATTTATTGTGCATGCAGCTGTCCCTGTTATTTTATTTAAAATTCCGTTTAATAAGCACAGATTAGAAAATTCGCTACCAGGGTTGTTACTAAGGTATTGTGTAGCCAATGAATCGCAAATTTTAATGAACCTAGTAAGGACGTTAGGGTTTCCATCAAATTCTATAACTAAGCGAAGGGCCTTAAAAATTTCGTCCGGGTTACACTGCGACATTATTACTTTTTTTTTGCTTAACGGTATCTAACTCTAAACTATTTAAAAATTATCTAATCCTATGATATCTCTATTATTATCTGCTAATTGCCTGCGGGCCTGGCGCGGTTCAGGCTCCCGCGATCTAGAAGCTCTAGGATGGTAAATCTTGAAGTTTAAGATTCAAAGGAGCAACACGAGAAAGATTCAAGTGTACTTACATATATAGCATTTCTGGTTTTTCTCCGTGAATCAATTTTCGGATTCTTCCTCTGGTCTGCAGCTGGTCCGTAGATTCAGGATATCCGGAACGGTGCTTGATAGCTAACCCGGGTGACTCGCGATGCGATTATCGATGTGAGACGTGGTCTTGAAGTCTCCCGCGAATATCCTACCGACTGCGCCAATTACGTTAGCGGCAGACAGATGATTGAAAAAAAAACCGAAATGATTTTAAAACTAACTTTATTAATATTCAAAATTAATACAAATTAACCCTATGAACGATGATTCCACTTCGATGTGGGAATATGGAATGATCATTCTCACAAAAAATATTATTTATTCAATTTATTAAAACATTACGCAATTTCTATATCGACAATTTATTGTATTAAATATAAACTAACGGAAGTTCTACATAGGCACTTTTCATACTGCAGTCCTATGTAATTAGCATGCAAAATATTAAATATTTTATTTCCTCAAGTTGAGATCGAACCCCACAACCTGTTACGTTTACAGTAACTCTTTTTCACACATGTGTCACTGCGCCACGAGTGGCCTCAAGTAATTTTCAATAAAATAATATTATATTTATTTTATTAAAATGTGCTTGCTGTTTATGATTTCAGAACTATATATATTATTTTAAGCATTCCGCTAACATTTCACAAAACAACGATCTAGGGATTGAATTATAAAATGCTAATTATTTGAAACTTCACAACATGAAATTATTCTGGGTTTTGTTCTAAAACATTTTGTTAGACACTGAAGGAGTTTAGCATTTCATAAATAAGCATATTAATAAGTGCCGTATAGTTATTATGAAAATGTTTATTATGTATTTTAGTATACATATCATTATATTATTTATTTTTTAATTTATATTTAATAAAAATACGTAGCGGGATTGGAACATCATAAATAATATTCTCAGATACCAATTAATAATTTATAGCAATCAGCTCTAGGTAGAGGAAATTTGTAAAAAATTCCCTAAAAAGATGATAGCAAAATAAATAAGTTATAAAAAGCGTAAAAGAATTTCGACAGAGCTTGATGAGATCGTATGGCTTAGTGTGAAGAACGCTTGGGCACTTGTTAAGATATAAGGTCTATATTGTAAATATCTTTAAACATTTTTTATATAATTTGGGGATTTGAAGAGAAAACACCTCACCTCATCGCTATTAAGTACTAAATATTTCAAAATTAAACCTTATTCCGATCGAGATTGGTATATAAAATAATGTCTATTATTGTAAGAAAGCGCCAATTCTATCAAGCCTTGTGACAAATAACTTCGATTACTGTCGTAACCGATAAATACTACTTCCTAATGAATTATTCCTTACATCGTATAATATTATATCTTTATAACAACACGATAGCACGAAGTACCCATATATTAAAAAGGAAAACAAGACCAGCGCGAGTCGGGATAGCTCATCAAGAGTCCCGTACAAAAATTGGAGGTTTTCTGAAATTTAGGCTTTGCACAGTAGAGCCCTTTGGTCTGATACCTTACTTGAACTAGCTTCTTAAATACCAAATTTTGCCCCTTTTTAAGGCTTTTTATTATATTTTAGGATTTAACGACAAGTGAATAGTTTAATTTCTTTTTCTTAACCTGTAAATACAAGGTGCCAAATTTGATAATTCTAGGTTAATTGGAAGTAACTTATTAAGTTAGATTCCCTTTATAGTGTCGAAATAAGCGTTTTTTGGTATTTAAGGCTAATGTTTTTTAGGATTTAACCTCATGGGGCCGAGATTTGAGCGTATGATTTGAATTTCAACGAGATTTCTCCAAGCATTCCTGAGATAAAGGCTCTTGACAGCCAGACAGAGTAATGGACAGACAACAAAGTGAACTTATTACGGTTCCTTTCTCCTTAAAAGGTACGGAACCCTAAAAATAAATTCTTAAATTTACATTCAAGCCATAAAAAAACATTGTGACAAAGATCCTATGGGACTAAAGATGTTTGAAGAATCGCATAAAGACGGTTTTACGATTTTATAAAAGTATCTGGGATCGACGAGTTATTTTTGAACGAAATTCACATTAAATAACACTTCACTTTGAATAAATGTACCTTAAACCTCAACTTATATGCTTTAATAATGTCCAACAATGAACAAGTTGAAAGATATAAACTTTATTACTTAAAATATGGGCATATATTTAAAATTTTATTGTTATTTTGATTTTTAAATGACACATTATCGTTTTTAGGGTTCCGTACCTCAAAAGGAAAAACGGAATCATTATATATGGAACGGAGTGTCTTAACCCACTGCCTACTCTGCTGCTTGCTGGATACATCGTGAAGCTTATAGGATAATTTTGTTGGCCGTCTCTTAAGACTATTAAATTCAAGATTGCATGAAGGTATGAAGCTGAAATTCATCTAGCATAAAGATAAAAATTCGAATCTTTAAGTGTATGGTCCCCTAAGCACAAAAAAAACAAATTTTTAAGACGCAGTTATAAAATACGAGCATATATGCATCACTACATTTTGTATGAAATTTGCCGCGTAATCAAAACTCATAGGGATTTCCGCGTTTCTCTTAGATCAATTATTATAGATTTGGCAAGTGAGAATTGAGTACAAATAACGGAAAAAAATCAGAAAAATGGGAACTTACATTTATTTAACAGAGAAAAACTATTACAAATTTATAATTGTAGCTCATTTCATACAAAATGAGTGCGTAAGCGTGTAAACTTAAGTTTATCAATTTTTAATAGTACAACTATTACCTTACTTTTCGTCCTGCAATCCTGAAGTTGGTACTTTTGACAGGTTTTTATATGCTCATATAAGAAATTATAATAATTAAACACAATAAATGTAATTAACATTATTCTTATTTACTGTACTTAGCAGTCATATTATTATTTATTTTAATTTTTTTATTGCACACAATATAAAAAATATACAGTCACAAAAGGCATTTTCTACTAGCCAACCTTGCCATGTGGGAAACAAACATGTAGATGGGCAGTAAGATAAAGATTCATTTAAAATGAAATATACATATATAAATCATAAATAAAATTTAAATATAATATACACATACAAGAATAAAATAATTAACTAATATACTGTGACACTATGTCATCAATTTGGGCGGAAAGCAGAGAACGAAGTGTCTTAATACAAAATTCTCTCCACCTAGCCTACGCACTATACGCGGGGTAAAGCATAAAGCTAAAATAATAGCTTTTATCATGAAATGTCACTTTCCTCATTCATATAGAGATTCTGCGTAGGTACTTTGCCAATCTAACCCAACGCCACGCTTTGTCAATCCTGACTGTAGAAACATCTATATTATAAATATTCATGGAGTAGGATTTGAATAATTCCATTTTACATACTATTTAAATATTTCATCCATATATTGTATATTAAAAATGACATTTAAGAAATAGCTTTACGTGATACTACATATGTAATGTCATTTTATTATATTATTAAAATATTTTAAGTTTTAAAATTTTATTTTTATCATTGAAATTTATTCAATATTAATATTAAATACTTATTTATATTATGAGGATTTTAATGATATTATGGTAATCTACGTACGTTCTAAATATCTAAAGAATCCTAACATCAATGTAAATCTCTCGTTGAAATATGATATGCCTGTATGTATATTCTGACTTTTAATATGTTAAGTGCAGCTATGTGGTGTTACATACATTACCTTGCACTTTTAAAAAGCTTATAAGAGGTCAGTACAATCTATCACTTACATATTAATTCCAAATATAGTTAAATCATCTTACTAGAACTCTTTGCTTAGACGAATAATATTGGAAAAAAATATTATATTTGATTTGTATAATGTCTCAGTTGTAGTAAGTTGTTACCTTAACGGGGTTCAATTATGCGACTAAAAAATTTGGGCGGAATGCGCTCCATTTTATACACCGAATTTCCCCTACTGTGTGAAGATAGAGGTAAAAAAAATCGATTTACCTATACAAATATACATTTTGATTATGAAAATGATAAGTACAGCTATGTGTGACTACTTTACATTTTTAAACCGCTCATACGAGGGGAGTACAATGCAGCAGGTACACGCAAACAGCGCCAATCGAAATTGTAAATTTGTGCAGGGGCGGATTCGGTTCGTTAGCGACTTGTGTTTACGCGTCACGTAGGGTTATGTGCCATTAATTAATGGATACTTGTTTATTTTTTTTTAATAATATTTCTTTTTTTTTATGTAAATATATATTTTTCAATAATCAATTTACGTTATATTACATGTAAAGTATGCGTAATACATAATTTATTTTTTAACTCTGTGTTTGTATTTCGGAATCATTGGAGAATGTTAAATAGTATTTTTGACATTTCGTCAATTTATTCAAAAAAATAAACGATTCGTGACATATTTTTATTTATCAAATAATCTAATTTATTTGTTTTAATGGCTTATTGAAAAATAAGTCCAAGAAATTAATATATCAAACATTATTAATATTAAAATTGACAAATGTTTAGAATGAGTCAGCCCTGGGTGTTGCTATGAAATTAATAATCATCTTACATTTTACATATAATATTTTAATAATTGCCAAATTATATCATTTACATAACATAATTTGATATTATTTTATTATATTACAAGTTTCTACGTAATATACCAAACAAACAGCCAACATTCTACTAGTATTTTCTGCCTTTGTTATTTATTAAATTGTATATGTACATGTAGCGAAGATAAAAAACCTATAAAAGATAAATTAATTATCAATAAGACAAGAATTGATGTATATTATGAGGTTCGCTCACTCGGCCTTCGGGTGTCTGGGCGTAAGAGATTCTGGATGTAAGGGTGTCTGTATATCAAAACACTCTGAACATTAAATAATTTAAGGCTCGAATAAAACAAACTATAGATTTGTTATATAATATCGGTAAATTTTATATTTCGTATCATATTGATCAATTAAATCATTGTTAACTATCTAATTTGAAATATTTTAAAAGAAAATAAAATGACAAACAGGCTATTTTCAATTTTTGCAATCTTCTCGAAAATTTGGCGGAACTTGGGATACGTGATTAAACACTAGGTACAAAAAACATAAAAATTAATATGGAATTTGTTCAGTTTCTAAAATTATCTATATAAAATACTAGCGGCCCACTCGCGGCTTCTCCCGCAACCTACCTATATTATTTTTACTGTGCTGCATTTGATTGATACTTTCAATCATGAACAACTTGTTTTCATAAATCTAAGAAAGTGTAAGCGCTACGTAGCTGTTGAGAAGATATCCGAGACCTAGTCTTGCGGCCGTAAGCAGAGCCTTGAATTATTTTAATTTTATATTTTCTCGAAAAGTATACGTCCAATTTACATGCTATAAAAGCCGAAGCTTATCTTCTTAAGATTTTCTTGATGACGAAATAACCTTCGCTTGTAAGTTTTTATATCTGCGTTTAATAAACATCGAGGAAATATTACCCTGCAATTATAAAGTATTTTTTGTAACAAAATGTGTTTTTTATTGTGACTTTCTTATACGATGTTGCGGACTTTATTTTAGAATCATAAATTAAATTATTTTATCATACAATGTACTGATATATATTTAACTATTATTGCGCGAGATGGTGTTCATTATTATTGTTATTTCGTTATTTAACGCTAACTAAGACTTACATCGTAATGTAATATAGCCTATAGTACTGCTGAAGAATATAACTTCCATACAAAACAAAAAAAAAAGTAAATCCAAAGATCTTAGCGCTTCAACAAACAAACTCATCCGCGTTATTACATTAGTATAGATAAAGGATAACATTCAAAACTGGTTTTTCTATTCCATCAATTGATCGATCAACTATTCTACTTTAACAAAAAACATATTTCTGTATTCTAAAGTTGTATATAAGCAATTTTTCATCCTGATAACATTTCGCATTCCTAAATTAACTTAGTGGTTTACTATTGCACTGCTCCGGGCAAGTAATCTTTGCTAGCCAAATTTGCGGTTGCTGTAAGACTGTGGGCACTAGCGAGTAGCGCCTAACTGTATCGTATGAGCCACTAACAACTGTGTAGTGACTATAGTGTAAATTATAAAGTGATATATTTTAAATACATTTTTTAAAGCTTAAATTAGCTTAAAGCTATATTTAATTAATTTAGCTTAAAGCTATATTCCACCTGTAGCGGGTAAGTCAGAAGGAGCTTAGATGCTTCGTTCCCCACTTTCTGCTCAAATCTGGAGGCATTTCACGTTGAGTGACAGAACTCAACGCCGGACTTTGCCTCGACACCAGAATGAACAAATGAAAATATTAAATATTTCATTTTCTCGAGTGAGAATCGGACCCACAACCTGCCACGTTTACCGTCACAGGCTAGTACCGCTGCGCCATGACAGATCTCAGCACAATATGGCATTGTATTTTAAAATTTATCACTTTACCGACATATTACATATTTTTGATTGTCGTTTTATTTGAAGATGTTAAAAAAAGGTTTGATTTTATTTTACATTAGAAAAAATAGAATGCCTGTCAGTTGACTGATTGTGGGTCCTATCCCTACTCGAGGAGATGAAATATTTATTAACATTTATATTTTCATTTCTTCGCTCTGGTGTCGAGGCAAAGCGCGGCGTCGAGTTCTTCACTCAACACGCACTGCCTTCAAAACTCGGCGAAAAATGGGGAACGGAGTGTCTTAACACTAGGTTACCTCTGCCTGCGCTGCTGTGTGCGAGATACAGCGTGAAGCTGATTTGTTTTCTTTTTAAGTTCTAATTTAGTTAGTTAAGTTATTTGTTCGGAAATAAAAACAATACCAACAACTTTGTTGTAAACACGACTTGTTTCTATTTACTTCCCAACTATAAATTACTTAGAACTGATCAATTTGCCGAACTTCTCACAGAGATCGCATCTAGCGCCACACGTGCGGTGTTGAATTTATTCTACAGAAGTCCCGTAGTTGAACGTTCGCTTTTGAACTGAGGCAGTACCCCCCCCCCCCCTTCCGAGCTGAGTGTAGGAAGTGACCGGCATTTAAAATACTCCTTTAAATCAATGTGTTGAGACTTCGTTTACTCCCTAAAGCAGGAACTGCAGGAGTCAATAGTGATTTTGTTCTTTATTTTACAAGTTCTTTCTTAGAGAAAAAGTTTTGATAAAAGTGTTTGTAAGCAAATTGTAATGGGTTTTACGATGATTATACAATACATGTAGGTATATATTAGATACATGTATCTTTGTGTATAGGAAATCTAGTGTTTAGACACTCCGGATCTAAACTCAAACAAGGTTTTTGCCTTCTAACCAGAGCGAAGAAATAAATGAAATTTACTCTCCTGAGAGAAGATTGATTTTTATAAATTAAATGACCTTATTGTCTATCATTTTGAGGATATTTATGCCGAGAAAAATAATCTTAATTGTTATCGTAGTTAAGTGTAAATAATAATTGCTATTTTTATATTTAAGATAAGAGCATTATCTTTATTAGTATAATCAAGATATAATACACCAAGATTAACCTATTTTAGTTAATAGTCGATATGACCGATATAACATGTATGTAGTTCTGAATTGGTATATCATATTTTTACACGTCGAATTAGCCGTTTTTAATAAGTAAAGTAATAAGTTAAATCAACAATATCATTTTTTAAATAATATAAAAATAATAATTTAGGGGTAAATAATTAAATTTGAAATATAAATATTAATTTTGTTTTTAATCTACAAAAATTGTAAGTTTAATCAATCAGTGATTTGTTCCATCTTGTTGTTTTTAATAATATTGGTTTTATATTATATTGTCCTTAGTTTTATATAATATTATATTGTCAGAGAGGTTAATAATAAACAAAAAAAACTCGACTGTATAAATTAAATGAATATATCCAGTAACAGTCGCATCAAGACAAATTCAAGAACGTATTATTTATCAAAATCGGTTTTCTGGTTTAACACTTAAAAGGGAACAAAAGAACAAACATACATACACGCTAAACATAACACGTCTTTTGGGCTTAGCATAGAAGGATAGATAGTCAAAAGGAGTTAATAGATAGAAAAAGGAAAAAGGAGAGCGAGAAAGAGGAACCAAAATATTCCATTCTTCACTATCCGCCCGAATTTGAAATATTGTTCGTTGAGTAGCGAAAATAAGTGCCAAACATTATAGAGAACCCAAAACCGTCGTATACAGTTAGATGCTTGTACCCCTGTGCTACGACGACGGCCAATTTTGTTTTCTTTATTTTTACCTATTTTTATAAAAGTAAGCTTGCTGAAATAGGTAGTAACTAATAGCGTACTCGTGTATAGTTTCCGTGGTGTAGCGGTTATCACATCTGCCTAACACGCAGAAGGTCCCCGGTTCGATCCCGGGCGGAAACATACGTTTTTGATCGCTAAGAAGGTGCATAGTATTTTTTTATTTATATACAATTTAAATTTTTTGAGTTTTGAATTTAACTTTCCTCTGCCAGTGCTCGTTACAGAATCCAAATGTATTTGTAACTAAAACAAATTTTATAAAAAAATATATATATTATTGTATCGAGGGCGTCGTGGTGCAGTGACCACAAGAATATGATTGGTATGCGACGGTTGTGGGTTCGATCCCCAGTTGGGGGAATGAATTATTATTTAATAATATTTTCATATGTTCGCTCGGGCATCAAGACAAAAGCTCGGCATTGAGTTCCGCCACTTAACACGCAATGCGTCGAAAAAAAGTGGGGAAGGAGTGTCTTAACACTAGGTTCTCTCTGCCTATTCTGTCGTGTGCGGGTGTATCCCGCATGAAACTTCAAATTTTTATTTCATTTCAATTTACAGTTTAGAATTTATAAAAAAAAAAACAAAAAATATTAATTATTTAGAAATTACTTTAGGAATAAATACATATAGAAATTAATAAAACAAATGCTAAGCGTAAAATATTTCTTATCTACATCACAAGAACCTCTCTCTTGTGATAAATAAGCTAGATCTATTGAAATAATATTGGTAATGTTGGTCGCCTTGGGCCATAGGCGAAATCAATTTCAGCACAATTCTCATTTTCTAGATACTTCCTTTTTTCTGCCAATCCGGAAGATAGAATTCACTGTGCTTTTACTTCGTACATGGATTTTTATCTACAACACGTACTTTGTACAATATGAAAGCAAATTTCATTATAGAATACAGTAAATTATAGGAACCCTATAATAGAGTTAATTAAGTGATGTTATTTATGATTTTATTTAAGTCTTAAAGTATAATTCAATAATGTTAATAATAATGGATTATAATTTTTATTAACAAGTATTTTAATTTTAATATTTATATTTCTCTATTTCATTTACTATTCTGTTGAGTGTGATGTTAGATTTAGACTACTTTTATTTACATTTTTATAATATATTTTTTATAATTTCAATTCAAAAATGAATGTATATTAATAGTTATTAATAAAATACTTTTTAAATAGATAAAATAGAGGCCAGTCGTGGCGCAGGGGCACAAAGTGTGACTGTATAACCGACTGGTTCGATCCCCACTCGATGAGATGAAATATTTACTTATATTTATATTTCCATTTCTTCGCTCTGGTATCTCTGAGTTCTGCCACTGAGTTCTGCCACTCAACACGCAATGCCTCCGAATTCGGCAGAAAGTAAGGAATGGAGTGTCTTAACACTAGGTTCTCTCTGCCTGCCCTGCTGTGTGCGGGATACAGCGTGAAGCTATAGATATAATAAAATATTTTTTTAACAGATTGAGGTGATATAACCTACACACAGTATTCATGCTTTATCATTTAGCGTCTTGTTTTATGTAGATTAACAAAATGCTCCATTTTTTTTTTACTTTGAAATGATTACTTGCCGGTGACTTGTGAAAATGTTTGAGTGTTATAAAGCAATTTATGAAAATTACTTCTTATAAAGCAAAATAATTTTTCGCAAGAATGTTTTAAATAAATATCTATTCTTTGATGATTAAAAATTCCCAGAGGACATCTGGCTGGCACGATGTCTCTAAAACACATGCGAAATCAAACAAAATTAATATTTTTTGTTGTTTTATAAAAGTAGATTCTTTACATTTTCCCCGGCAACCCTACTAATTAGCCTAACTACCTTACTAGTTTCTTCTTAATATTCAGTATCTCTCTGAGTGCGCTATATAATATAATAAATATAATCTATATATATAAAACGACATGTTCTGACTGACTGCGGTAACACGTACCGCACAGTCGTAACCGATGCGCGTAGAAACGTAAAATTTGAACAGATGCTTATTTTCATAATATGGACATCCACTAAGAAGGGATTTCGAAAAATATTTCATTGAACACGTGTTACATGGTGTTTTAGAATTCACCCCCTAAGGGTTCAAATAAGGGGTTGAAAGTTTATATGGAAAAATTTCAACATCGCTACCGATTTTTATAAAAAAATAAATTAGGACTGTTAAAAATATTTTATTGAACGGGTTTTTCGTGATACTTTTAGAATTCACCCCTAAGGGTGCAAATAAGCGGGCGAAGCTCCACGCGCCCACTAGTAATTTAATATATTTAATATATTAGTAGGTCTTTTACCAACAAATTCAATTTAAATAAGATAGTTTATGTACAGTTCACCGAACGTACCTAATGTCTGACCTTGACTTATATACGCTTGAACTCCACAAGCTTACATAATTAACCTCATATATTTTGCTAGAAATATTAATGATTCAATTTTTTAACTTAAGTTTAAAAAAAAATTGAAGAGCAAATAAGATGAAAGTCAAATTATATTAGAGAGTTATTTAATATTCTCTTCATTTAACAACTTAGTTATACAAAAAAAAACAAGCTCAAAAATTATGGCCGTCATGGCATAGTGGCATAACATATAGCATATGACTGGTCACGCGACTGTTGTGAGTTCGATTCTCAGAAACATTTTTTTTGTATTAAGTTTCGATGTAGATTCTGGCGATACAAGCTACGAGCAAGCCATATAGGTACGAGGATACTATTCAAGCTGTTTATTGTTTGCTGGTTGCTTAGAATACTTGTTTCATTTTATTTTTAATCGTATTTGAGTTTCCATCACCGAAAATTCATGAAAAAGAAAACTTACAAAGGTTTGACACACCTTATATTAATCTACAACCTCTAATTTAAACATTAATAATAACTAAAGCATTATTCCAAAATACCTGTACATACGATAGAATAAGAATAATAATAGTATTTTTTAATTCAAATATAAATTATGAATTGTGAATAAAGAATTTTCCCGTAATAACTCGTGGATGCGTTTTGTGGATCCCCATTAGTCCATTTCGGGTACGATTAAAAAGACTCCCTAGTTATTACTGCTGCCTTCCCAACCACTTCAGACAAAATCAAATTTCATTTTTCGACGTGTGCATCAATTTTACTGATTGGAATCCCTGTTTCTTACTTTATTTTCTACTTTTATAATTCTTAACAGTTATTCTGACATTTGGACTGATTAAAGTCTTTTTTAATTCTTACCGACGAAATAAACGATGTGGTTTCAGGTTTTGAATTAGCTGCGTCAAAAGGAATTATTTAATATACTCGTATTTTATTGCCTATTCCTTATTACTACTATAACAGCGTAATACCAAATAAAATGCAATAAATTAAAATAAAATGTTCTATCCGAAGAAGCATAATATTATTATTTTTTCATAATATATTTATTTTCAATACAAATACTTTTCTGTTATTGTACCTATTACAGTGGCTTACTAAGGCTGATTCTGCAATACGGCTCGGGATCGACCGGGGATGAGCCTGCACTTAACTAGTACAATATATTGTTATCATATAATCACATTTCAGCTGTACGCTATTGAGTATGAGGAAAAATAGGAAAATATTTTTCTGTATGATATAAAATTATGTTTTTTATGTGTGCTATTTTCTGTATCCCGGATATAGAGGGGTAGGCAAAGGGAACCAGGGAAGGTAGTGTTAAGACAACTCGTTCCTTTTAAGACACTTCCGTTCCTCATTTTCCGCCGAATCCTGCAGGTATTGGGTATTGAGTGGTGGAACTTGACGCCGTGCTTTGGCTCGTTACCAGTGTGAGTCCGCGAGTGGATGGTCCGCGGTGGGCCGCTACTACATTATATACCTACAATAATATGGTCGTTTACGATCTACTTTATGTTACAAATTCATTTTAAATTGATGTTGAAAATTTATGTTGTAATTGTTGCTTTTAATATGGAAAATTTGCTAAAATAATATATTATAATTAATATTTTCTTTGTTCAGCTTATAATCTTAATAAGCTGAAATAATAAACTGACTCAAATAAATGTCATGGAAAAGATATACTTTAAGTATATATCTATACTTTTAGAAAACGTATAAAAATTTCAACGTTGTTAGCGGTCACAGCGCTTAGTCCGTCTTCAAGGGGCGCGGTTTCAAATTCCGATACATTAAACATTTTATACGTTTTCGAAAAAGTATTATTCTTTCCTAAGTATGGAATAACACTTTATTTTTTTAAAAATAAAAGTATTTTTCATTATCTGTATCTACATGTTACCTTAGTGAGGTAACCTATACGAATAATTGGCGGTATCCGGCAAAACAAATTGTGGTTTCGAACGCAAACCATTTTCTTTCTCAACATTCAAATGTTTTAGGTGATTAGATTTTATCTTTTAAATTAAGCGGTTTCGTTTTACCCTTGGTGGTGAAAAATCCTATAAATTTTCTGAGGCTCACCATTTACCTAAGAATAAAGAAAATGTATGTGTAAACTAAATTTTTCTCTCAGCTTCGGTTAAAATTCGGGTAACCTTCACTAAGAGTTTTAAAGCAAATTGTTTAAGCAATTAAAATAGAAACAAAATTAAATGAGAAAGTGGTACGATGCTTAAAAGCATTTAAGCATGAGTTTTATGAAATTATGCAATCTCCATTATGTGTGTACATTTTTTCAGTGTTCCACATAGGGGGGTGTTTTGACAATAGTATATTGTCAAAATACCCTTTTCTCCGCTTTTTGCTTGAATTTGTGACATTCCGTATTGATATTGAGTAGCGGGAGTCAACAACGCATTTTGCTTTAACACAGTTGGAACTTGTTTTTTTTTTTTTATTTCACGCTGTGGGATACAGCAAATTACAGAACAGGCAGAGGAAACCTACTGTTAAGACACGCGCTTCCCCACTTTCCGCTGAGTTCTCCAGATATTGTGTATTGACTGGCGGAACTTAACGCCGCCATTTGTTTCCAACCAGAGCGTGGAAATGAAAATAATTTAAATAATTATATTAACTTCATTAAATGGGGATCGAATCCACGACAATTTCATTTGCAGTCAGACGCCGTACTTAATATAAAATAATATCTATATTAAAATGTATCAAAACCAAGCCCAAAGTGTTTCTAAAGTATTTTATGAATACTCACGCGGTTCCATCCTCTCGGCGCATTAGCTATGATAATTGGAACACTTACTCTGCCTATAGAATGCCATAGAGATATTTAGAGTAATATCGTTTGTAAAACTTTCCCCATCAGTTAGACCAAAGTTGCTGACGTCAGAACGTTGTAAATCTATTGAGAGATCCTAAGAGGCTTTAATGTTGAAAGTTAACCTGTAATTAAATAAATATTAGACTATTTTTGTGAAGCTTGTTTTAATTTTTTTTTTTTTTATATTTGCTATAATTACTTTTGATTATCTTTTAAAAATTTTATAATTGTACTTACGCACTTTAAACAAAAAAAAACATTAATACTCACTAAACAATTTCTATTGTATTAACAATATTAATAATTTTAAGCTTAAAATTTAATATAATATTTTCTATATAACTTTCAGCTTAAAAAACTACAAGACATTACTATATATTACTATATACTTAGTATGGCCATAAAAGACTAACTTTTTTTTTGTTTTTTTTCAGCTTCACGTTGTATTCTGCACACTGCAGGGTATGCAGAGGGAACCGTATTAAGACACTCCATTCCCCACTTTCTGCCAAATTCTGGAGGCATTGCGTCTTGAGTGGCAGAACTCAACGCCGCTCTTGTCCTCGACACCAAAATGAAAAAATGGACATATAAATTTAAGTAAATATTTCATTTCCTCGAGTGGGGATCGAATCCACAACCAGTCGGTTTTACAGTCACACTCTGTGCACCTGCGCCACGACTGTTTTTTTTTTGTTGTAACCTGATTTCATTTTAATTTTATTTAATTTAGTTTAAACCACTAGCAGTAGGAAATCGCTGCTACTGTCCCCGCGTTCAATATTTTATGCCCAATTACCATATTGCTATTCAGCATCTTTACTTTCAGTAAGAAATTTAAATATTTCTTATTTCATATTTCTCCCATCATCTTTTATTGTTGTTTCCGTGTTGTACTTTAATTTAAATGTTTACGAAATGATACTTATATTTTACAATTGCTACGAAGCTAGAGCTCTGTGCCATTCCGAGTCGTAGTAGCAAGTAAATTTTGTCAACATTTAACTCCCTAGTATTTTCAAAGCAGACTGTATAATAAGGTGCCATTTACAACAGCACTCCTGCAAAATATTGTTGTGAGCTATATCTCATCCCAGAAGTAATTAAGTGTGTAGCTACAGCTTAATCCGAAATGTACTGAAAATTTACGTTGTAATTGCATTCGGAATAACCTATCCTATTACCTGAAAACTAGTTACCATAATCTAATTTATTAACATGGTAATATGGGAGCACTCTTTAGTGGAGACTACCTCTTGATGATGAACGTGGTTTTGTCTGTTAGTATTGTAATTTTGAGTTAATTTAGAATATAATTATTCTATTCAAATAAATCATGAGGCCAGTCGTGGCGCAGCGGTACAAAGTGTGACTGTAAGACCGACTGATTGTGGTTTCGATCCCCACTCGAAGAGATGGAATATTTACTTAAATTTATATTTCCATTTCTTCGCTCTGGTGTCAAGGTTAAGCGCGGCATTGATTCAGAATTCGGCAGAAAGTAGGGACCGGAGTGTCTTAACACTAGGTTCCCTCTGCCTACCCTGCTGTGTGCGGGATACAGCGTGAAGCTGATATATATTTTAAACAAAATGTCCATACATTGATAGTTAAAGTTTTGCCACCAAGCTAAGCCACTTCAATAAAACACATATTTTGTAGCAATATTGTCTCTTGCAACTCTTTATATGGACATAAATAACATTTTTATCTTTAAACCGATTGAAATAAAACAAACATTGCCTAAATTCAATAATAAAAATTGTATTGAAATCGCTTTAGCTGTTTCTGAGATTAGCGTGAACAAACACACAAACAAACAGACATTTTTTAAAATAATTGTTTTGCGTCCTATTACGTTAATAAAGGTCCCCAATAATTTTATAATTGGTCAAGTTTTACTTTAAATTATCTTAGCTTCACACTGTATCCCTAGCGGGGTAGTCAGAGAGAACGGAGCGCCAAACGCTACGGTCTCTACATACCTCTTTCGCCTCGTCCACTGTCACTGTCAATTTTATATCGTGAATATATAAACACTTTAAAGGGTCTTTATACTAGTAAGTAAGCAAACATTACTGAAACGTATGGTAAAATGTGATTGATATCTATAGATCTACCACTTCCTAAATATTCGAAATGTTGAAGTGACATTATTTAATATTTTTTACTATTTAATTCTACATACTAATTTTATATCGTGATAATGTTTAGAAAGGAGAAAAATAAATAACCTATGAAATTATTCCTTTACTAAATGCAGATCCTATGGTCTGTAAAATAATTTTTGTCATAAATCAGCTTTACGCTGTATCCCGCACACAGCGGTGTAGGCAGAGGGAACATAGTGTTAAGACACTCCGATCCTCACTTCGTGCTGAATTCTGGAGGCATTGCGTGTCAAATGGCAGAACTCAACGCCGTGCTTTGCCTCGACACTAGAGCGAAATAACGGAAATATAAATTTAAGTAAATATTTCATCTCCTCGAGTGGGGAGCAAACGCACAACCAGTCGGTTTTACAGTTACACTTTGTGCCGATGCGCCACGACTGGCCTTAATAATTATATAAACAAATTAGCAAATAAAGTGTTATATTGCGTAATATCATACATTTTATTAAAGAAAATAATAAAAAGAACCTACCTACGTAAGCTAATAATGAATTAATTAATTTTTATTTCCCCCAACGGTTCACCTGTACGCATAATAATCATAATACACAACGGATATCGCAACACAAACAATTTCTTTGCACAAAGCAAAAACAATAGAAAGGTAAACGCAAATATTTTGGCTTATGTTTCCCAAAAAAAAACCGTTGGCCATCGCCATATTCAACGGAGTGTTGTGGCCGATCAGAGCCCAGCCACGGTCCGCTGAACAAACGGCTCGAAAACATCGAAATTAGACCATTGTGTGCTTTTTATCCGTTGAGTTTTGATGATACCGCAAAATTTATAATGGATCAGGAGATTTACAAACATCATTTAAATATGGTTAGGGTCTGTTACTTTTGTATGGGAGATGGAAAATAGCTCATATATGGATTTCTTTTGCCTTACTCTTGGTAAATAAAGTCTGAAGCTGAAAAAATTAAATATAAGCTATATTAAATAGCCAGCCATGGTAGCCAGAGAGGAAGAAACACCAGTCTATTCACACCTTTTTCGCCTAGGCTACCATCATCAATCTCTTAATACTTACCCTCTGGGGGATCCTCATGCTTTTTACGTAACCTTCCTACATATATCATGGATACTGTGCTATCGTAAGTTTACACCAAGCCTGACTTATCTTAATAATTACAATAACGAAATAAAGATCCTTGAAAAGAAAGGTAAAATATTATCTAGCTCGTTTTGGGTTTACCTACTTTGTTATATATTTTCAATAACAAACCTTTAAACAACTGTCTAATGATTGAGAAAGTAAATAAACAGTAATATAATTTACCAATAATTTATGAATTACTAGCGGACCCGTGCGGCTCGCCCGCTTGAACTATACAAATATTTATTAAATATGCTTATAGTCGTGGCGCACCGGCACAAGTGTGACTGTAAAATCGACTGGTTGTGGGTTCGATCTCCAGTCGAAGAAATGAAATATTTACTTACATTTATATTTTCATTTCTTCGCTCTGGTGTCGAGGCAAAACGCGGCCTTGAGTTACGCCACTCAACACGCAATGAACTCGGTGGAAAGTGGGGAACGCTGTGTCCTAATACTAGGTTCTCTCTGCCTACTCTGCTGTGTGCGGGATGCAGCGTGAAGCTAAAAAAAATATTGCTATATTATATAACTCTTTATTTATTGTCCAAATCATTAGATAAATGTTAAATGTGTGAATTTACTATTCATACTATATATAATATAAATAACTATTTATTTATAATTATTTATTATCTCACATTTTTTATCTATAGGAACAAGTTTTTGTAGTTTACAATTCATAGTGGGGGTAGAGTGCATTAGCTCTCAACTCGAGGCGGGCTTGTAATCGTATTTGCATTATAAATTTGTTCCTACACCTAATGGGCTTCTGAAACCACCGACAAATATGTAAAATCCTTCGGCACGTAGCGCGAAACACTCAGTGGTAAATAAGAGTCACTTCGCTTTCTCTTACTTGAGCTTATATTTTTCTATTTTTAAGTTTGTTTTTTCCAAATAAACAGCTGATATACACCAGTTGTTTTTCTTATTATATTTAAATGTATTAAAAAGATAAAAAACCGGACAAATGCGAGTCGGGCTCGCCCACCGTTGGTTCCTGAAAAAAATTGAGATCTCGAGCTCCTTCTGAAATTCAAGTTTAGCTTAGCCAGAGTCCTTTCATCTGATACTTCACTTGAAATAGCGGCCTTAATTCCAATAAACGGCTACTATACCAAAAAAAAAATAAAGAACGCGTCTCTCTGACCCTCACAAAAACCCAAACGCACAAAATAAACCGTTGCTGAAAAAAGACACAATTTTTTTAAATTATTTTTTTCATTTGTACCCCAGGGTACGGCTCTAGGGTTAAAAGTAGGGTTAATATATTTAAATTACATACAAAAATCATACGCATTATCTTGCAAAAAATTTTAAAAAATGTTACTTAAGGCGGGAATTGTTGTTATTGAATTTATTTATTTTTTTAGCTTTACGCTATATCCCTAGCTAACATAAGTCTCTCCATACAATTTAACGAATTTAAATAATTCATTTCAAGAGAATACGATAATATTTAATTTGCGTCTTTTGACATCGCTAACGTCTTATTCTTAAAATTTACACAGACACCTGCATACAGCTATAACAGTACCTAGATAGTATATAGTATCTCTATGCCAGTCGCATAGCTTAGCATGTTGTCCCAAGGCAGCTGCGGTTTTCACGATACCCGCAGCCATTTTACGAAACTTTAGACCATAGTTCACTTAACGCAAAACTACGTAAGAAAACGAGAAATATTGTATTCAAAGTCAAAGTTCAAAATTAGCTAGCTATGGATATTATCCTTTATTTTATTTATATGCAACTGTTGTATAATAATGCAAAAAATAAATTAATAAAACGAGGAAATGGCTGACTTGTTTTTATGTCAAAGGTAATTGAAAAACTTGAACACCAAAGGTGTGAATGGACTATGTCTTATCATAATTAACTATATATTTTTAAATTAAAATATAAAAAAAAATCAAAGCATATAATCACGAATAAGACTGATACGATATGTCGTATCGGAGACGGTACTTCGGAGATGTTATCATCGTAAGGGTACCCTCAGAATGCAGGGTTGCGCATCGCGTAATTAATATTGTTACGCTTAAAGACGGCCTTTGTAATCCCTGGATATTGCAAGGGTCAAAGAGGTAAGGATTAATAAAGACAAGTTTCGTTTAGTTTATAGATGTAGGTACATATTATGAAATATGTACTAAACCTTAAGATAAATTTATGTTGCTCTTGCTTATTTTATTGCAATTAAAAACTATATACAAAATATAGTTTTATTTTAGGTAAGCGCAGTTCTGTTTATAAGTGCCCGAGACCAGTGGTAGAATCTATAGTAAAGATGTATTTTTGGAGATATAACTAAAAAAATCGGCTTCACGCTGTATTCCGCATATAGTAGGGTAGGGTGATGGAACCTAGTGTTGAGATACTCCGTTCCCCACCTTCCACCGAATTTCCAATGATTTTTTCGAGATTGCGTGTTGAGTAGTGGAACTCAATGCCGGGCTTTTGGCTTGGTGCCAGAGCGAAAAATGAAAATATTAATAAATAACAATTCGTTCTTCCGAGTGAAGATCGAACCTACAACCGTTACATTACAGTAATACTCTTGTGTTCCTGCACCACGACGGCCTCAACTATACGTCCCGAATAGGAATCCAATGTAGACTCTGTACCCTGTGCCTGTTAATATCGTCGTCGTTTAACTTTTGGTGGTGGTAAAAACATCATATTATCAAAATCAATTTTATGCGTAAGTGAATTTGAATTTTCCAAAATACAGTTCGAGTTCGACAAAACAATTAAACTAATATTTCTTTAAAAATTCAAATTATTCACAACAGTTTGCATAAAGTAAAAGACGATAGGCCATTAATGCACCCTCGCACGACCCTCTCTTCTGATAAGTAAATAAAACAACCTTATTTGATGTTACGTCTGTGGGTGCCTATTGTCATATTATAATATGTAAAGATTGTATAAAATATATATTTATACTTTTTGTTCAGTAAATACGTAATCTGCTAATAGTAGAGCGTGAAAACTGATTTTAGCCTCTTATTACACTATAAGCTGTACAAAAAAATTATAACGAAAATAAAACGACCTAACTCTTGTACGGAATTTGTACTACTAATTTGATTAGATCTCGAGCATTAAAAATAATTAATGATGTATCATACAGTTTTTTTCTCTTCATAATTATGTTGCCGTAATACTGGTTTAATGAGATCAGAATCATTAGAATATAAAATTCAAGATATAAGATAGTATGTCAAGATAGTAGAAAACTATGTGAATATATTTTAAACTATGCACAAGTCGTTTAAGTTAAAAGTTTTCCCCATAAACGGGAACTTTTTTAATATCCACATTTTTTGTATATTTCATCAACAATTTAAAGTCTTTGACCGCGTACCATGTAAAACTCGTCTGGTAATGGAACTCCTCTATTCTCTTACAAACGTATACCACGATAGCCTATTTTCATCTAAAACTATGAACATTGCATGTAGACAATTGTCCTTAACGTCAGTCGTTTAAAACGTTCCACTTTACACACAAAGAAAGTTTTATGAATGTACTTCATCAAGTAGCGGCTGCATCATTTATGAGATAAAGCTGAATATGCAACTTGCAAATGAATACACGCCATCGTGGCGTGAGGGCACAGGCATGTGACTGTAAGAGGTCGGTTGTGAGTTCGATTTCTACTAGGGGTAAAGAATTATTATTTATTAAAGTTTTTATTTCTTCACTCTGGTACCAAAGTAAAAGCGTGGTTTTGGGTTTCGCCCTTCAACACGCAATGACTCAAAAATTCGACAGAAAGTGGAGAACGGAGTGTCTTAACACTAGATTGTCCTGCCTGCCTACCACCTGCTATATACGGGATACAGCGTGAAGCAGTATAAATGAATATGTAGGTAGTACTGGCGGAAAAATATCCTGCAATTCTATTTAGCTCCACCAACACTGTAAGACCTTTAATTATAGAATTGATTAGAAGCCTGAAACAGACGGAGGATTAGTAAACTTAACGATTTTAAACCGTGTACGGACTTATTTGTGCAATGAA
Organism: Heliconius erato x Heliconius himera; assembly: GCA_013421005.1. NCBI lineage: Eukaryota > Metazoa > Arthropoda > Insecta > Lepidoptera > Nymphalidae > Heliconius > Heliconius erato x Heliconius himera. Next base: position 21,609 of record JAATLQ010031821.1, read on the forward strand.
TAGTATGTATCACTTTTCAACGATGCAGTGCTCGCCAGATGGCTCTGTTAAATCCTATATAAGCCTTTATTCATTATTAACTAACAGTCCATCCTGGTTTTACTCTTCTATCATTATTTTTGTTGTTGTTGTTGTGCTTTATTATTATTTTTGTATTTTATGTAAACTCATGATATGATAAGGCAAGAACTGTATGACATTACTTGTCAAAGTCAACTAAATTTATTCAAAATAAGAAATTAGAAGCTTAATTTCTTGAACGTTAAATAATTTTAAATAACAATTATGGCACAACAATTATATTAAATTGTACATTTAATTAAACGAACTGCTTCATATATTGAATCACATAAATATAGATAAATAAACCTAAATGTACGGTAAAAAAATCTCACATGAGCATTTTCTCCAAACATAACGTCAGGTAAGTCGTATTCTAATAAGCCACGTGTGCGTCACAGATGTGCTCCAAATCCGCGGTAAACCGGGACTTAGCTTGTATAGCGCGCCCTGTAATTGCAACGAGTTTCATTTGAATTATTGTCCGCTTTGACAATTGTTTCATTTTAATTCCATTTTGGTGACGTGACCAATCTATTTTATAATTAAGTTATTGGAAAATTCTGTTGGTTAAACGACACAGTTAGAGTGAAAACATAATATTTTTTTCAATTTATAGAATTTATGTCAATTTATTCTATGTATTTAAAACGTTACATAATATAATAGAGTTTAATATTTAATTTTCTCTTAAGATTTTTTTTACGTCTATATATTTTGTATTTTGTACACTTATATATGACTGTGATGTTTGGAGATTCATATTTTATTCAAAGCGTAATTTATATTTTATAATACAAAAAAAGACATACAATGTAAATACCAAAAAGCGGAGAAAGTAGTGTCTTATCACTATCTCTAAAAATTCAAGTGGCAAACAACCTTCTAAAAGCATCTATAAGTACCTATGTTTCCGATAAAACATCGAAGTGATCAGTATTCCTTATATCCAATAACCAGGGGAATTTCAATATTGTAATCCAACACCTGCCACTTCTCAACTAGCAATTTGTCACAAGTTATTTAGAGTCCATATCGTCCTTAGAGAGATGGTAAGTCAATAAATCGGTAATACTTGTATATACATATATAACTGGTTTGCGTAAGCCAACTGATTCTTAAAAGGTAATTAAGAATAGATTTGATGCTTTATATGTTTAAATGAAGGATTTAAACCTATTTTGAATAATATTTACGATTGTTGAAACAAATAGCAACCATTTTTCAAACCTATAAACTAGATTAATATTGTAATTGAAATGTATTTTTATTTTTTGAAATATTTTAAAAATTTAATAGCTAGCAATATGCGGTCCTTTTTTAAAAAATAATCTTTTTTTCATCACTCACGTCATTCTAAAGCCAATTCCAAATACAAAATATATCAAATTGAATTACATTTCAATATGAAAAACCATTGATATTTGTTTATGTTAGTAGAAAAATTGGATGCATTAGTTGTCGAGTTCTACGATGTCCCTTGTACGGGAAGAAACACCCTCTTTCATGAATATTTGAACAGCTCTTACGAAACTCAAAGCTTCCATACTATATGTAGAGACGGTTTTATGTTTCGGACATTGGCTATTAATTTTAAAGGGCGCAGACTGCACCGTCAATCAAATATCATTTCTTTCAAGTTTTTTTCTTACTTTTAGTTTCATTAGAGATTTATAGATAAAATGTCATTATTTAGTATAGCAGTCTGAGACTGGAAAATACAGACTTCTTCACTATCATCAATGAAGTAAGTTTATTAAAAAAGGCTTAATTTAATTAATTTTATTTAACACGAACATTTTGGTATTATATTAAACTTAGGAGGCCTCCTAAGTCGTGGCGCAGTGATACAAAATGTGACTGTGAAATCGACTGATACAACGATTGTGATTAAATCTGATTTATTTATTTATGGGGAGTTTGCTAGAATAACACTAAAATCATTTAAATCGTTTAAGCCGTTTCTAAAATTAGCATGCACAAACGCACATACAAAAAGACAAAACATAAAAAATTATATTTTGGTTTCTATTATATTAATTAATCCCTAACATATAGATTTTCTCATATATCTTTCATGTACAGACAGGGATCAGTCACAATTTTATTACATTTATAGATTAGAATATATGTTTTGCCAATTATAATAAATTCCTTAAAAAAAAATTACAGTCATCATACATTAAAAAGAATTACAGTACACAGAGAAAGTCATGAGTCAAATTATTAATTTTTTACATTCCGCTTTGATTCAAGAAATTGTATATAAAGTAGTAGTAGAGTAGAAAGTACCATCAGATAGAGAAACTACCACTATTATAAGTTCATTTTATATTTTAACTTTTGTAATAAAATATTTAATTAGTATTATTTAACAAAAAATATGAAATAAACTCCAACTGTATACTTTTTTAGATACAGTTTTAAAGAAGGATGGATGGATAAATTATATTAATTTGGATCTAAGATACTGTGCTTTCTCTATTTCATTTATTTATTTAGCTCTCTCTGTTTCATTGTCTTTTATTTAGGCAAATGGTGCACTGGTGATATTTTTTAACCAATTCACTTAGAATGTATTGAACGCTACATTTTTATATAGTTAGTAGCATTAATCCCGAGTTTAACATACTGTAACATGTTGCTTTATTCATTTAATTTAGTGAAACGCTTGTTTATCGTTGCTAAGAGAAAATTGCAACTGTAACAAAATAAATCGACTCCACTATGAGAGCAGTTCAGAAGTACGAGTACGACGGGTGTGTTGCAATAACGTTGTTCTACAAAATATTTGAGACGTGTTGTCGAATTTACAGTATCTGTGGACTGACTATACTAATACATTTATCTAGAGACTGTCTACGCTATAAATAGGTAGGTACGTATATAAATAGGTAATCACATTGACACAAAAATAATATCAGCAAAAAAATATATAACTAATAATATATATGACATTTTATTTGCATATATATATGCATGGTACCTTATTTCTTTAAACGAACAATTTAGACTTGCCATAAATATTGTTACGAAGAGAGATGTTTTTGATATTTCAATTTTAGATTAGAGTCTTTACATATACATAATATCGATATATTATATCTCCGCCAATATCGGCATATTACATTGATATGTAAAGCAAAAACGTAGTACCCATTTTGACGAAAATGGTGAGGATGTAGTTTTTTAGTAACAACCTAATTTATTTACAGGTCCTTTAGAAGCATTAATGTAATACCAAGTATTGCAATTTTACGATAATTTATGCATAGTATTTGCTATGAAACTAAAATTAATATTTGATTTTGATTTCACATTGATCACACGCGATTTCGAGATCCATTTTTTACTCCTAGTCTTAAAAAAACAATACCAGTTATTTTAAAATAGATAGCACGGTACAATACTGTAATTTTGTCGCCGAGATAAGTGAGGATGCTAGCGGCAATGGTGACAAACGATATGCGGGCGAGACGTGTAATTCCAAATTTTGTATACCTTATCTTAAGGGAAAGACGTTGATTCTAATCATGGCGTCAGTGCGAGAAATTTACACATGAAGATAATAACTATGTTTAGCGTACTTTGTTTATATACAATATCTTCGTATAAGTTTAATTTAAATTATTTTAGAGAACATATTATAAGATTTTTGATGGTATTTCTCTAAGATTGATGAAGATATGTATAAAATAATAGCCCTACTATATACTAATCATACTTTCAAATAAAATATTCATAAAAAAATAAATGGCGTCTATCTAAAAAGTTAATACGCATTTTATTGCACATACTATTGCAAAGAAATCTAATCGAATATTTTAGTTTTGTAAAATTTAGTTATATCATATATTTTAGATTTTTAATATTACAATTTTCTACTGGAAACTAAATTAAAAAAAAATAACTTTGTTACTTTTCATACAAACGAAATCCAAAATCCCAATACAGGCAATTTGCATAATTCACTATACTATACAATAACCTCGGCAATGTATAGAATATTAAAATGATAATGTATGAAATATTAATTTTACATTTTGTCTAACTATTATACAAAATACGGAATGTACAGCTGGTAATGTATGTATAAGACGATATCAACGAAGGGCGAAGGGTAAACAGGTAATAAACTTGATGCGACTTTTTTACTTGCTTGCATTTTATGCGGATTTTTATATACTTATATTTTTATAATAGTAACACAAAAAACAAACTCCACAATTCGGCGGAAAATGGGGAATAGAGTGTTTTAACACTGGGTTCCCCCTGCCTATCCTGCTAAGTGCGGGATACAGCATCAAGCTGATATTTTTTTTATTATTTATGTACTAACCCCACCGCAGCCACAGATTTATCGGACTTTAGTGCAGCTTAGGCTATATTAGGTAAGTTACTTTTAAGTAAAAGTTTCTAACCTGAACTAACCTGTAACTTTAATATACACAAAATCTATTTATTTCATACATTGCCGGTGGAATAGCATATACTTTATACAACTACTAGTCATTATATTCAATACCTAGGTAAATTATATATGAGACAAATATTCATAATGTTTTATACATTGTCTAAACGCCTCAGGTATTCTATACATTGCCGAGTTATTGTATAGAATAACTGAAATTACACAGATTGCCGGTAGCATATGTATGTACAATATTTTTTTAACACTTAGAGTACAAAATCTTTTTCCTATTTACAAAATCTAGCTTCTTCGTTCAGTGCTGAAAAACGGTTAGCTGCGTTGTTAATCTTCAACTAGCATTTATTACATCAAGTGCCTTCATTGCTGTCTCCAAGAGTAATGTACTCAATTACAGCATAACTTGGATAAGAATCTTTAATTTTCAACAGTTTCAGATACATTTATTCGGAATAGTAAAGAGAAGATATTTTTTTAAAATTATTTTACAGTTTTTGTTCCAATTTAAAATAATAATAATTACCCACTTTCGGTGATGATTATAAGTATACATCCCGGAAATAGCTGTGAATAACTAAATTAAAACTTATAACAACATACACATCACTCATTCACATCAGAAAAATTAAGGTCATACAAAAAAAGGAGTACTTGAGGAATCCTCATATCTTCAACATGCACTTTTTGGGTTACTTATTGAACATATAATATAAGTTTAATAATATTTTTTAAATTTTATTAGAACTATTTTTATTTCTTACTAGTCACCGCTTGTAACTTGTTTTGCGTGGACTCTATAACCATTTTTATAATATTTAATTAAATTAATTCACAAATTGTGTATAAAAGTATATGTTTATACAATATGTATAAAATAAATAGACAATAGCAAAATAATATTCGTGGGCGTTTTGACGCACAATATTGCGAAATATTCAACACTATCAAATCGCTGTCAGTTATCTGACAAACATAAAAGGTATTTGCGCTGCATTGATGTTTGAAATAATTGATTTCGTTATAAACAAGTCATATTAAAGCTAGGCTCAGGATTTGAAATATATTAGAGTAGTTAGATAGAACCTAATAATACATAATTATTAATTTACATTTTTTTGTTATAAAAAAATAAATAAATCAGCTTCACGCTGTATCCCGCACAACAGGGTAGGCAAAGTGAACCTAGTGTTAAGACAATCCGTTCCCCACTTTCTGCCGGATTCTGGAGGCATTGCGTGTTGAGTGGCAAAACTCAACGCCGCACTTTGCCTCGACACTAGAGCGGAGAAATGGAAATTTAAATAAATATTTCATCTCCTCGAGTGGGGATTGAACCCACAACCAGTCAGTTTTACAGTCACACCTTTTGCCGCTGCGCCACGACTGGCCTCATATTTTTTTTTATTATAATTAACACTATTCTATATAACGTTTGAAAGCCAAAAAACATTTTATCGGAATATTACCTGCGCGTAAACGAAAAGTTAAATTTATGCTTTAGTTAAATAACATAAATTTTAAGGTTATTTAATGTAAGGGATTCGTGAAAAAATATACATAAATTATAGAAAAAAATAGGCATATAAAAATTCTGCTGTTTAAAAACGTTCAATTTATCAGTTTGGCAAGTTCAATAGCAACTACTCGCTAACTGTTACTAAGTTTAATTTCATTTTAATTACTTTAGAATTTACGAAGTTGTTTGCTAAAATATGTATTATATTTTCATTTATATTATAATTAACAAATATAAATCAAACACAAACCGTTTGTTATCTTAGATTTTCCAAATACTTACTTCATCCTAAACAATGAAATATATTGTATATATAACGAAAAAATGAGAAGTGATATTACGAGAACTTTATTTTAATACCTTTTGATAAAAGAAAGTTCAAAATACCGTTCCTTGAAGGACACACTGCAGTAGCGACAAGGTGATCCATCTGAAAGTCATCAAGGCTGTAGGTACCCTAGAAGAAACCCCAGGGCATTCTGAAGGTGACGTTGGCTTGCGATAGGTAGGCCTACCACCAAGAAACCACACTAAGATATACTTCGTTGACTTTAATATACAATATAGTAGGTGAACACAAATACCATTAAATACGTACCCTGGGAAGGCCTTAGCTGAAAACTCGCAAATTCGAAATTGAGAAAAAAAATACTTCGAGAATTTTTAGTATTATAAAATTGCGGCAAAGCGCCGCGCTGAGATCCACCACTTAATTTTCAATACCTGTGGAATTCAGTGGATTATATTATATGATAGATTCCCTCTGCCTACCATGATGTTTGTGGGATACAGCGTGACGATCAACAAAACATTAAAATTTTAGGATAAAGCGTGAAACCGGAGAGATCTAATGTACTTATGTATTAAGGAGTAAGGTATGCATGCGTGTACAATTAAATATACATACATATATTCAGGGCTTCATTATAGTAGACACTTGTTATATATGTACATTGCTCAATGATAAGTGAGGCATGTAATATCGAATGTCAAGTCTATAGAGAAGCCGAGGGACATATGAGGAGAGGGGATAATAAAAATAATAATGTAAAAAAAAAATCTTGTATACTTCAGTTTCACGTTTTTTTTTATAATTAAGGGACAGAATATTTTTTTGGATTATAATTAATTTTTAAACATTTAATTCAAATGTAATGTTTTATAACTCGTTTTGTTGCTCTCTCAATCGCTCGAAGAGCGACTTTCAGCCTGTAGATAGGCCTTGTGATGAAGGACCACGTCTCAGCGCCATAGGTCAACTGGTAACACACAAATTTCGACTTCAGGCACCGAGGTATACTGGACAAGAAAATATTTTAGTTTCCCGAACGCTGCCCAGCCGAGTTGGATTCTACGAATGACTGTTTCCTCTCAGTTGGACTTGCCCAATCGGATCACTTGTCCCAGGTAGATGTACTCGTCAACAACTTTTCCAGAGCTACACGACGATCTAAACAATGATCGGTAAGGGTGTAACATGGACGCTAAACAAGATGTTTGTCATGTCCATGTTCATCTTAAGACCCACTCGTTGTGAGGCGCTATGAAAGTCCCCTAGCGTAGTAGAATTCCTCCAGGGACTCCACCAAGAATACTATGTCATCGGCAAATCGAAAGTGTATTAGGTGTTCGTCGTTGATGTTAATAGCATGTCGGTTCCACTGCATCAGCTAAAACACGTCTTCCAACTGATAATAAATAAAATGTTAATATTTAGTGTTATATAGATTTCAAATAAAGTAAAAAAAGAAAAAAAAATACAACGATATTTTTAACATTTTTAAAGTGTCATTCCACACTTAGGAAAGAAAAATACTTATTTAAAGTTAAATACGTTTTCCTGTAACGTATGGCTTAGTGGTTAAACCGCCTGGTCGGTTTCAGGGAGGCGCGGGTTCAAATCCCGCTACTTTCAAATTTTTATACGTTTTCTAAATAAGTAAATACAACGTTTTCATGTTAAAATCTTTAGAATTGACGATAATATTTTTTTTTATGTTATTAATATATATGTAGAGCTCATTTTTTAAAAAAACATTGTAATAAGATATAACATGAAGAGCATTATTACAAGAAACCTGTATCACCGTTCTTAAAATTTAAATCTAGACAATATTTGTTCTTTTTTATTATTCAAATTTAAATTTCAACATACACGTTGTAAGTATATTCTTCATTCCCCTTCAGTATGCGTGGAAGGTTATAAATCTAAACGCTTGTACACTCATATTGAACACTTTAAGCCCCAGTAATCTGAATTGTTAACCAATTTTGCGTGAAAACGGAGGGAAGTCGACAGGTCTATAGATGATAAGGCAAACAAGTGCGTAAGAACAACAGCTTGACAAATGACATGCAGGTGACACGCTCCCTATTATCAGTATGACGCAGAATCTTTACCATAACTTTAGGGGTTGAATTATGAAATACTTTAGCGCAAAATTTGGATCATTTGTTACAATTTTCATATTGAAGAGAGGGAAATCAATTTGATAAATATTATTTGATTAAGGCGGCCAAACATAAAATCTTTATATGGACATTTTTTTATTTTCTTTATCTTCATATATCGAGGGGTAGCCAGGAGGAACGGAGGGCCAAACGCTTGATGATTTCTTAAATGCTATAAGGACAGATTTTTTGTAAAAACAGCATGTCTGTATATTAAATATATCCATGAAATATGAAAAAAAAATCATTAAATCAATATTTATCTTCCGATTTTTATTAAATATTAGAGACGTAAAATAAATAAATTAATAATCTAATTATGTTCTCTGGTTGCTTTTGTAGGTTTATAGTTTTAGTGCACAGTCGATAGCCTAGTTTACTATCAACTTTGTTGCTCGAGAAGTTTTAGAGTATATGTCGCTTCAAGTTAATACTTTACAAATGTTTGTCTAAGATAATGTTAGTTTAAATTGTTGAGGTCTCCGAATTTCGATGGGGAAATTTTCGAAGGTTTTAATTTTAATATAAAATTTACAAAATTTTCGCCCTTCCTATCAATCCCTAATTGCCAGGAAGAACTTTAACGTTAAAGTAACTCTTACTCTAACGCTAGCACTCCTTTAACCGTTCTCCATTTATACTCCATTGATATTTTAAAAATATTCATTTTAAGTTTGATAATGGAATGGATGAATTACTCATACAAGGTGTAACAATATGTACCTATGGTATAAGTTAAAAATAAATAAATAAATAAAATAAAATATGCATGGCAATATACATAAATAACATACTTAAATATGAGTAATAAAAACTATATATTTTAAATATCATATTAATCGAGACGCGTTCGTGTATTGTCGTCCCGAGTGTCGCGACCGTCGTTCCGTATATATAGGTGGTGGTGATGCTCGGAAGGCAGCGGTCGAGTCGAACTCTTAAGTACTACGGTACTAATAAATATAATGCACATGAAGACTCGTACCAAATGTATAATAAATATAATGTGATAATTCGAAGTCTATGATGGCACGATCTTTTAGGATCGAATTTCTTATAAAGGCAATATATGTGTAGGAGCGACACATATTGTGGATCCAAGAGATCTTTGACCAATATTATAATATTAAATGTTGCTTGACGTCGCGGAAGCTGACGTGATGGGCTTATGCGAACTGTTATAGCGACATTAACTATGTCGTGGCTGACGCCGTCTCGCAGTACGCTCGCGGTACGTAAGCTATGCTTGTATGGCGTTAGCCATTGACATTTTATATACCACTTCTACGACTTGATATACGACTAGTAGGTGTGTGGTGCTTTATGTCCCAGCTCCGGTGTATGTAGTAGTGTCCGCCTGTCTCGTACGGGTGTGTGGTGCTATTTTATGTCCTGGAACTCTGGTGTATGTAGTAGTGTCCGCCTACGGTTCGAGACACGACTGTGGGGTGTGTGCCGTGCGTTTATTTAACATATCGGCCGCCTTGCGGTAGTGCGTTCGTTCCAAAGACTTATATTGATCTCACAAATCAATTAACATCACGAATCACTATTCTAGTACAATCTTAATATAAACAAGCGTAACAAGTACCTTCAGAAAGATCACACACAAACGTCTCGGAGGTTTCAATTATGACTGTAAAGCCACGGTCTGGTCGGAACTCACGGTGTAGGGACAGGCCGTGCCCATACTTTTTCTTCCTTTTATTATAACTAGTTCGCAGTTATAGTGGAGAGGAAGATAGGACGCGCTCTTGGCTTATCTTCGGACGAGCTTCGAGTTATGACAATGATATATTGTCGAGTCAGCAGTTATCTAAATAACTGACACAAGAACAACTTCCGATGGCAAATATCTTATTAAAGCGATACCTTCTAATGGCATAAAATACTTAACACTGTTACCTCTGAATCTCTAAAAGATTTTGGGTTCTTCACGATCACAACTATAAATGGTTCTAGCCACTGGACACATCACGAGCCAAGGCATTATTTATTAAATAATATTTTAAAAGGTGTTTGAGATATCAGTTACAAAGGTTATTTAGTATTTCAAAATCACACATAATATTAAGCAAAATTTTTGTAAAATGTAACCGAACAAAGAAAATTTGGTAATATTATTGAAAAATACATAAAGCAAAAGCCAAAATAACTTACCTACTGTTTCCAATTAAATTGGACTATTTTTTGATACCAAAATATCCATAGTCAGCAAACTAGACCTAGTTATATAATAGAAGAATGCTTTTAATGAAAATACATTAACAAAGAGGAATAGGTATTGAACAATCAGCAATTTGAACTGAATAGCTGTTAACAATATTCACAATACCAACCGAGACAATGTGACGAACATAAAACAATGTGACAAACAAAATTCTGGTCGTAACAAACACAATAAATCTGTTGTATGACAAAATTTGAATTACATTCTAAATCCCAATTATATGGCATCCTTTTATAGGCTTTAATTGAATATGAATTTGATTAACATGTTTAGGTAGTATTATGGACTGTTAGTATGGTTGGTTGTGGGTTCAATCTATGTACGTCTAGCATGCATATGACGAAAATGATTATAATTTAATTAAGGGTTCTATTATTCTATATTTTTTTATATATAGCGAAAAATAGGGAATGGTCTTGACATTAGGTTCCCTCTGCTTATCCTGCTGTGTTATATTGGCCGTGGTTATCGCTCTACAACTGTGGCTTAATTTTTACTATTATAATGACGCGGTAGTCAACGAGACACCTTTTTTAAGCATCAAATATTTTTACTCAATTAGCTTATGCAGCTATTTCATTTATGTTTATTAGATTTCTAGTATTATTTTTATGTTGAATTTATTTTAAATAAAGAAAATAATTTGTATTTAAAAAAAAAAGTAAAATATTCTATTTATCCCTTCTTTAGTATCTATTAATGACATAAAAAAATTAAATAAACAATTCGTTGAAATTTTGCATTAGACATTTGGAAAATTGACTATTACTTTAATCAGTCTAGGGAATGTAAAAATATTCATTGGTTAAATACAAGATAAGACTCAAAATTATTTCTTTTTTGATAATTATCAAAGACAAATTGGCTTCGAGCCGGCATAGAAACAATATTTAGTCTCCTTTTTTATTTTTATTGAATAAATAGGACGCAGTTCTTTCTCATTTGTTTAAATACATCCAACTACTGGTGGTGAAGGGAGGATATCCTTGCCTGTAATCTGAACTAGTGATAGTCATAGTAAGTCATATATATATATCACAATAAAAAAAAACTTTTTCTCTCTTAAATTTGTCATCGTTGTCAGGACAACTTTGATGCCATCAAAAACATCCTGTAAAAAACCCAAGTCTCGCAGCTCAGTCTTTCTACCGTAAAAAGTTGTGAGATCCATGTCCAGGTCAGTCGGTAGTCCGTATGCTGGAAGCTTACTTATAAGGCTTGCATGCCAGACCCTGTCAAAAGCTTTAGAGATATCGAGAGACAGGGCAAGGGCTTCGCCATATCTCTCGATAGCCTCGCTCCATATGTGAGTGGCATACACAAGGAGATCTCCTGTCGATCGCCCCTGACGAAATCCGTACTGGCTATCGCTTAGGAGATCATTATCCTCCAGATATGCCACAAGTCTTTTATTCAGTACACGCTCCATAGTCTTGCAGAGTATAGAGGTGACCGATATCGGCCTGTAGTTAGCAGGGTCTGCTCGACTACCTTTTTTGGGCACAGGTTGTACGTTTGCAAGCTTCCACGACTTGGGTATTACTCCAGTCTCTAGTGAGAGTCGAAACAGGCGTGTCAGAAGAAACCAGTCCTTCCGAATATGAAGTCTATTATGTCTTTCGATAGGTTGTGTTTTCATGCGATGTCCAAGTCGATCTATTTGTTTAAAATGTAAAATATTTTTAATATTGGCATGATAATAACTACTGTAATAACTTAAGACAGAAGGTCCTTTAAGTAGAGACTAAATAGATTAACCGACTTGGTATTACATGGATCTCACAACTTTTTACGGTAGAAAGACTGAGCTGCGAGACTTGGGTTTTCTTACAGGATGTTTTTGATGGCATCTCACTTCTTTTTGTAGAGTCCTACTTTTTGGTACCTATCTACACTTATTATTTTCTATTATACAGTAATAATGATTCATTAACTGCAAATGTAACCTTGTAATCCTATACATTTATATGGGATTACAAAGTTATTCATGCAGTTAGTGTATTTGGAAAACTGGACCGAAATTAAAAAACATTTAAGTTTTTCCACGATTAAGACACTACACTCTATTTGTATTCTAAATTTGAAGCTTCTATGTCTGCTAGAAGTGCCTTAGACTTTTGATGATCGGTGAGTCAGTCAGTGAGTGACAAAATTTAGAAACTTTAACAAGTTGTCATTCTTAAACTACTGGTTCAAATTGACTGAAATTTTAAATATACCGTGTTTATATAATGCCTCATTAGTTACTGAAAATTCAGGTTTCTTGTTTTATCCACAACGAAGTTATAGGGGGTTGAAAATGGCCTGAGTTGCTTCGAGAAAAGGATGGTACGGCCGTGCCGCTATTTTTTGCTCGACTTGGCGGGCGCACTGCCGTGCCCCCAGATACAATATAAAGTTATTTAGCCTTTCATGTCCAGCATTTTTTGAAAGAACGAGCAAAAACAAATAGAACATTTCTTTCCCACCTTGCTGACTTCACCTTTAGTATGATTATAGTTTGCAATTATACAAAGCTTCCACCTTCCTCATTTTTCATTTTTCGAATATGATGAGAAAAAGAAAAAAATCTTTATTAGGTTTCGGCTATTCTTTACAAACCTAAATACAAACTTATAATATTGGTACAAATATAAATAATTTATGTAACTCTAAAATAATGCGAAATAATAAAAAAAAAAAAAATAATAATTATCTAAAATAGACTCAGTATGAAAATATATCCATTTTACTAGTAGACATTTTCTTCTCGCTACGCGCCCGTGGGCTACCTACGACTACTTGTCATACACAATAAGACGCGTATTCCAGAAAGGTACTATAAGCGGCGGTGCTTAAATTTGGAAATCGTTGGTAATAAATTGAAATGTGAAGCTGAAAAACAGTAGCATAGCATACAAGGTCAATCAACAGGGCATTGTGCTTCTGCAAGTGTATATGTATGTATAAATTACACTATAAATTTCGTAAATCATCTAAAAAAATGAAATATATCAGCTTCACGCTGTATTCCGAAAACAACAGGGTAGGCAGAGGGAACCTAATGTTAAGACACGCCGTTCCCCACTTTTCATCGGGTTCTGGAAGCATTGCGTGTTGAGTGGCGCGACTCAACGCCGCGCTTTGCCTCGACACCAAACAAATATTTCATTTCCTCGAGTGGGGATCGAACCCACACCCAGTCGATTTTACAGCTACACTTTGTGCCACTACCGTGGCGTAGTGCCATAAATAATTTAAAATTATAAAAAATGTATACTTACAATTTATTTGAGGCAAAAACATCGTCGTAATGCTTATGCCTCTGCGCCGACTGGCCTCGTAAAAAAAATTTAAATGTTATTTATTGCCTTTTGCTCAAAGTATTTTCAAAATATTTACTTTACAATCAACAATATTCAAATTCAACCAAAAAACCAAAATAAATAAAAAAAAAAACAACAACAACAAAGTAATTTTTCAACATCATTATTTAAATACTTTATCATTATTTCCTGTACAAAAAAAAACGAGTCGGTGCAAAAATTTTAAAGCGTTGACAAAGGCAATGTACTGAAAATGTCAGGCGACCGCAACGGCAAACCAATTAAGCGTATCTCTGGCTATAATTCTCTCCACTAGAGAACAATGGTGGGAAATATGGCAAAAATCGGCAGACGACAGTAATTCGATTGTCGCCGATCCGAATTGATCAGTGTTAGGCAGATTACACGTGAAATTTGATATTTGGTGGGGACGGCCAATATCCTTAGTTCTTAGTGGTAATGGAGCGGAGGGTGACCAGCTCTAACGAAATTAAATGTTTTTGTAATTAACAGAACGTGTAGTATGTGACTTGTAAGATGATGATGATGTATGGGATATGAGGTATTACGATAAACAGTGCTAAGTATGTTTTAGTGAAGGAAAATAGTGGTATATAACTTCTGTCTTCATTATTTAATTGGATGGGACTCTGTGGGTGGCGCACTAAATACTATAGCAGTTATGTTAACTAAACTGAGGTATATAAAATATATATATGTGTAACATTTTAAAATATTTTAAACTGTTATATAAATAAAAAAGTAATCAAAGATCAAGATAATTATTTAAAAAACACTGCGCAAAATAACATAATATTTAATTAATCTTTAAAATTAATTACGATACCAAATTATAACATTTTGTAGCGGCCAAGTGGTCGTGACAAGCGAACATCATGTCGGGAAGTCCCCTGATGCGTGCAAATTGAATTCTCAGTTCGAGCCACGCACTGATTCCTATCGACAGCCGGACAAGTAACGTTGTGATGTTGAGAGATGACACAATATCTGGCGCGATGTTCTGGTTGTTTAATCATATATCGTTAGAC
>JAATLQ010031821.1:36658-48879 GCA_013421005.1 Heliconius erato x Heliconius himera
ATATATATATATATATATATATATATATATATATATATATATATATATATATATATATATATATATATATATATATATATATATATATATATATATATATATATATATACATCTTTTTTGTTGAGACAGGTCGGGTGAAAAGCGATTTCTTTGAACTTATCAATATAATATTGTTCTTCACCATATTCTTCACCCGAAGACCCTTCTTCAAAGTTTACAACACAACCTTCGTTTAACTTGTTTCGTACATGTATGTTTTTGATATTATAATTAATAAAAACTTGTTCGGGACGTTTCGAAATTTCAAAGTTTTAATTAATGCGACATTTGCATAAGAATTACTTTATTAACTAACAAGTTAATCTTATTATTTTCACAAAAACAAAGCAAAATTAAATTATTTTGAATTTGTATGAACATTGAAAATAATTAGAAATATTTATTTTATAATACTTATATAATACATAATTAAAAGTAATGGTTTATATTATAAAATTAAGTTACTTGTTGGTAGAACTTTAAATTAGTTGTCGGGTTTAAAAGTTTAAAATTAAGCTAAAACTGACAACATTCCTCTAACGACTCGACTGTCTAGTTAAAATGAGTCAAACGCGATCAGCAAGCGACACAAGTCAACAGTTCGGTTGAGATTGTAAGATGAACTTTAGTGCCATTGCTCTGATCAAATTAATACTATGTTAGAAACTTAAATCAGTCTTCTCTAAAGGTACAAGTTTATAACCTTTACATATTTAAACCTTTTTTTTATTACATAATTGTAAAATTGTTGAAAAAAAATGTGTTAAATAAAGATTATTATGACAAAAATTTAAAAAACTTAGGTACTTAGAGTGTGATATAAAGTTCCACCATTCAACAAGCTCTATATCGAATTTGGCTCAAAAGCGGACTTGGAAGAACTGAAAGAAAATATATTTGTACTATGTATATATATATTATATTATTTATAATATATTTTGAATAACATCACGTTTCGCAGCAATCCAAAAGATAAAAATTAAATATAACTTGAGTGGAGGAGAAATCCGTGTTTAAGTTGATGGATTTATATTCCAGTACATCTCTGTCAAATTCTGACATATTGAAATTCACCTTGGAGTACAATGTCTGTGCTTAATGTATTGCTTTTGTGTTATTCCTTTTTTAAAAGGAATCCTGAGATAAACAGAAAACATTTAAAGATTTTTTTATGAACTAGAGCCACCAAATAAAGTTACCTATATCTATTTATAAATGAATACACCCGATTACTTAAGAATAATGAAATGAAAAACATTTTAAGTATTTTAAAGACTCGATCGAGAGGTGACTATAATAACAAAAACAAATATATAAAATAAGAAATAAGTAAGAAAGTCCCAAATTTCGTTTCACTCTAGGTACTATTATAATGGAACGTTGCCTTTACATTTCAGAGTTGTTAATAGTTTAAACAGGAGTTCCGAGAAATAATCTTGTTAGGTAACAACCTGCGGGAGAAGGGCTCTTGACTAAGTTAGGATACTTCCCTTTACTCGGGTACAAGTTTTGCACCCAACACCTCACTGTATTGGAGGCGTGATGGTGTTACAGACAAAGTACAACTTATGATTGTTTATGGAATAAAGCTGAATGTTTCATGTTGCAGCAATGCAGATGTGGGGCACTTATAATATGACTGAATATTTTTTTTATAGTAGTGAGTTCCTGCCATCTAATTTAAACTTTAAATTTCATGAACTAAGATAATAACGAAGTATGGAAAAAAATATTAGGTACGTAAAAAATATTAAATTGATTTTATTTTCTATACCTTACTCTATGGTTTGTTAAAATGTAATTTTGTCAGATTTTTAATAAGGAATTAATAAATTGATATATATTTAAAATAATGCAATAACTAAAAGGTATTTTCAATTAAAAACTGAACAGGGCGTCATTCAAACTAGTTGTTATAACATATTTTAGTGCAGTGAAACTTTTCAATTGGCACAAAGTTGCGTTACGAGCTGAAACTTCTGTGCTGGTATTAGATATGAAGCTTTTTAACAGTCCCGTTTGAATGTTTATATATTTCAAATAAATATTTATAAACATATGTATGTATTGTTAAGCTGAATATTTGAAATCGGTACATTCGTTTAAAGGTAGTAGAAAGATACTTAATTACATTTAGTTTATGGCACAATTATTTTATTATAAACCAGCGACACAAAGGCGCTAGGCCTTTGCCCGCTTAAACTACATAACTTTTTATTTACCAATATGCTTTTTTTATGGAAAAAGACAAGGCAAACGAGCGTACTGGTCACCTGATGGTAAATCATCACCGCCGCCCACGACCCCGTGTAACACCAGAGGAGCTGCAGTTGCATTGCCGGCCTTTGAGGTGAAGATAGACGTGCTTTTTGAAGAAACCCAAGTCGTTTCGACAAAACCGCATGGTGTGGTTGATTTGAATTATTAAGTTATTATTATATATATTTTATTAATGGACAATATTAAACTTACAATAGAAGTACAGGATAACAATTCCCTAGCTTCCCTTGATGGTGGCACAATAGGCTACACAATATATAGGAAACCCTTAAACTCACCACCACTCTACACAATTATCTACCACTAGAGGGCGCGCGCGGCTTCGCCCGCTTATTAGGAGTGAATTCTAAAAAAATCACGTTCAATAAAATATTTTTAATAGTCTGAATTTAAATTTTTATAAAAATCGGTGGCAATTTAAAGATTTTTCCATATAAACTTTCAACCCCTATTTTGAACCCATAGGGGGTGAATTCTTAAAAACAATGATGTGTTCAATGAAATATTTTTAAGAGTCTGAATTTTAAATTTTATAAAAATCGGTACAGATTAATTTTATGTTCCATACAAACTTTCAACCCCTATTTCATCCCTTTAGGGTTAAAATTTTTCAAATTCCTTTCTTAGTGGATGTCCAGAATATGAAAATAAACATCTGCCCAAATTTCACGTTTCTACCATCAGCGGTTACGGCTCTGCGTGCGTCTTACCTCAGTCAGTCAGCACAAGTCCTTTTATATATATAGATTGGCAAATCTTTGTTTCAGAGAGCCCACAATCTCTACGACGCTGATCACCTAGGGGACGAGCTTCGCCAGGCGAAGAATGCCATTCAACAAAACAAGCTGCCAGTTCCCCGCCAGCGTTGTCAGAAGACCAACAAGCCACCCACAATAGAGAGACAGCCGGCACTTTTACCATATGTAAAGGGAGTTACAGACAGAACTGGCAACATCTTAAGAAGAGCTTCCATAAAAACCATATTCAAGCCTAACAAGGAAGTGAGAGAAGATTCTTGAAGAAATCCTTGGCGGTAGTTTGATATAATAATTATGTCAACTGATAGACGAATGCCACCTCAATCTACCCGTGACCACGGACTACTGCAAATGTTTCCAAAATGTATAAACTTAAATACACGCGATTAATCCGGTTAAAATAGTTTCATTTAAAATGTGTAATAACCGTGAAAATCAAAGAACTTATTACTTTATTTATTTTGTTTTTCTTTTACTTTTTCTAATACGTTTACTATACTTTTTCGGCTTTGACCATTTAGGCTTATATTTTCTTACTTATCCTATGAAAAACAAAATGTAATTTCATACATACATACATTAAATATTTGTATAGTTCAAGCGGGCGAAGCCGTGCGGGTCCGCTAGTACAGAATATTTGTGCTCAAGCAACAATAACGTTGAAGTGTTATAAATAAACTAAAAAAAACAATTTTCATTTCGCCATGTGGAGTACAATCGCGGCATTTTCTCGGCTAGCAGCGGGTCATCAGTCAAGCGGAGTGGATGCCACTCGACTGCGCAGACATAAGGGGGATTGTGGCCCTCAATGCACTTTTACTTTATGAATTTATAGTTCGCCACGTTTCGTTTCTCACCCTCATTTGTCATACAACTGTCACAATGTTGAGAAATTTCAATAAGAATCGGCATCACATTATTCTTAGGAATTTATCTTAAGCGATAGAAAATCCAGGGATTTGTTTAGAGCAATACGGTTTTATATGAACTGTAATATCGGTTTGATCGCCATGGTATTCTTGTTCTGTATATTAAAATGTAGTTTGATTTTTTATCTGCAAAAGAAAAAACTCATTGTATCTGTTTGTATTAAACGTTTCTTTATTTATTTCTTTTAAAACATACTTATAATATTTTGGAAATCGTTTAGAATATTTGAATTAAAACCGGCTACAAAAAAAATTTACATTTTACTTAATTTAATAATATTTTTGCCATATTTTTGGCGCAGAACCACATGTATGTACACATAGCTGTACACGTGTCGGTTGTGGTTCGATTTTCACGTAGGTGAAAGAATTGTTATTTAGTTTATATTTTTATTTATTCGCTCTGGTTATAAGCAAAGCAAAGCGTGGCGTTGAGTTCCGCAGAGCTAAAAAATGAAAATATTATAAAATAATAATTCTTCCCTCAAGTAGGAATCGAGGTCACAACTATCGCGTTACAGTCACATCCTTTTGCCCATGCGCTACAACAGCCTCATAATAACAATACTATTTGTTCATTTGATTTGATGTCAAAAATAATATCCAAGAGAACAAATAGATTTAACAAAAAACCTTAATATACACTTTAATATTTCACAAGTGCTCTCAAGACTGAAACATGACCATTGCAAAAGTCTTGAGTTGAAAGCAAAATTTTTCCCCGAGGCGGGTCATCAGTCAGGTGGAGTGCTGAGCTCTGATAAAGAGACAGTGGAATTCATTTCATAGCTGGTGTGATGATAAGCTTAGTTCTTTAGAGCTAGTTCACGTTTAAAAGTATACCATTCTTTTAACGTCCGACTGTAATCAGTACGGTAGTAAAGTAAAAGATGGTTCAATTATAGTCTTTCTCTTATTTTTCTAAGGATTTATTACTTGGAAAAGTTAAGGGTTAAGTGAATTGGTTAGTTGCAATTGTTATAAATGATTTTAAGTAGCGATTCTTGTTTTGTATGCCGTAGCTAATATTTATTAAAAGATAAGTTTATGTATGTACGTTTATTGAAACATTTTATTTTAATTGAGTACGGCATTCGAATCTCACTTGGGAAAATATTTTCAATTGTCTGGTCTAGTTACAAATAAATACACAATGCAGGTATTAATTTAAATTAACCAATGTAGGTATTAATTTTGAACGTAATATGGTTAAGGAAATTTCTAAAGGAAAATTATAACATATAGAAGTTGTAGCAGCTAAAGTGGCGGGGAAATGAAATCGTATATATTGTCTCGAAATGATTGAGAGCTTATTTCTTTTGTTTAAATCACGTTATAGCGAAAGTAGTACTTTGCGTTGGCATAGTTACCATTGGTAAATGTCTTAGTGAATGCATTAGTTATCGGTTCAAATGGCAATAGGTATTGATTATATTTAAGATATGTTATTATTTCAATTATTATTTATCTAAGCACATAATATTTCTTAATTATGTAAAGCAGTTATTGGAGTCATATCGCTTCCAGCCATATCTGACTTAAAACAGTATAGCCAGAAGGAACCTAATGTTAAATCGCTACATTCCCCACTTTGACTTGTTTGCATGGCGAGAAAAATATAAATAACTTATTTCCCCAAATAGGAAACGAAATTATAACCATTGTCGTGTTTAAAGTCAGATAACGTGCCGCTATGCCACGAGGGCATTAGGCCCTCGTGGCATAGCATAACTTATAATTACTATATTTACTTTTTATCATTACTATATAAATGCATTTGTTAATGAATTGAACAAAAAAGCTATCTGCTGGCTCTTTATCTCCCTTGTTACATGTAACTTTGAGTTTAACTGTTTGAAAATAAAAATGTCATTCTAAGATAGAATGTACGGTAGAAATATACGTTCGAGCTTCATTCACAACGTTGCCGGCATCGGGGGTGGACGTCGACGTGACAATAAAATTAGATAAGTGCTTGGACCGCCGTGGTTAGTCCGCTTTGTCCGGATAAAGCAATCACAATAAAACATGCTACTTTAAAACTGATATTAACTTTTCTTGAAAATATTTTATTATTTTTATCTACATGCAATGGGACTAAAAAAATTATATTTGTATAGATTTATTATTAATATATTTATTATTACGTACTGGTGTTCGCTTTTACGTTACAATTTAAAAGTTTAAAAAATAAGGTAAAAGTAAAACTTTTAAATCAAATTAAAAATGACATAATGTTCAATTCTCTGCTGTAAATGTCAATATATTATTACACTTACAAAATTCTCCTTCTTCCTCCTCTGCAACTCTCCTTCTACAACTAACTTATAACTATTGTTTTTAAATTATTCAGCACCAAAGGAAATCTAATAATATTATTATTTTTCGAAAATTTTGTCTACACTATATGTTTCATAACAAAGCGCTACGTGCCCCGACTACGCAACGTACGACGTACGCAGCTTTTTTGTGATAAGTATGATTTAAATTATCTTTTAATGTAATATTATCAATTCTCATACCTTTAAAATAGAGAAAAAAAAATCAATCCCAATCACTACATCACTACAATGCACGTGTCGAAAAATGAAATTGATTTTACCCTCGCAGCCTGCGTGCCGTATCTGCCTGCCTGAAGTGGTTGGGGAGGCTTCGCTAATAACTGGGGAAGCCAGAGATGTTTATTTAATACCCACAGACACTCTAATGGAGATTCGCACCATGCGTCTCCATTGACAACGTAGAATATATTACAGCTAAAAATGTTCATACAATTCACACCAGATCGCATTCGTTAACAGATTGTCACGGGTAGTTCAAATTATGCTGGATAATTTTACGGTACGCAAAAATATACGTTTTAAATATTTTCTTTGATGTCCCACGTTTTAATTAAAATTTTTCGTGCCTCAAATGAAATACATATTTAATTTAAAATGAGAAAGTTTAAATTTTGATTTCATTGGATCACTCACA
Source organism: Heliconius erato x Heliconius himera (assembly GCA_013421005.1). Taxonomy (NCBI): domain Eukaryota; kingdom Metazoa; phylum Arthropoda; class Insecta; order Lepidoptera; family Nymphalidae; genus Heliconius; species Heliconius erato x Heliconius himera. The sequence goes on from JAATLQ010031821.1 coordinate 43,641, forward strand.
ACTTAATTATAATTAAAAAAAATATACATCAATTAATAATTTTGAGCTTTTTCTAATAAATTTAAACAAGCTATATATATTCATGGATTTAGTGCGTGTAATTTTAATTTGATGAATACTTTAAATATATACATAGACATGTACTAAAGGGAGCAGTAGAACCTACAACCTCTATACTGAAGGTCAATTATTCTTTTTTTAGCGTCACGCTGTAGACAAGACAGAATCTAGTGTCAAAACACTCCGTTTTCCATTTTTCGCCAGAACTCGATATAACGCCGCGCTTTGTTACCAGGGCAGGGAAAAAAAAATATCTTCTATAGAGGAATGGAATAGTATGGATAGTGACATTGACATTTCTACGTACGTTTATTATTGGAACAACATCTCCATATCAATTATTTTTTCTTTTCATAGCCGTGCATAAGAGATCATAACATCCTTTATATAGCCTTCATCTACATAAAAGCATATATGTTAAATCAAGGCAAGACTTTGCATACGGGGGTTGTCAGGTAATTCCCCTAAATCAAGCTAATGTGACATTTCAACGTCGGCTGGTTTATTACTACACGAATAATCGCGAGCCGTATGCCGGGATTATGTTTTGAATTTGCCATAGACGATTGTAGGATTTCGTGTCGTCGTTCGTACAATCCCATTCGACCGATGGCGAAATTGTGGAAGTTATCGATGTTTTGATTTTTAATGTTTTTTTTTTATATTTATCGATTATTGCTATTTAAATTTAAATATGCGGTGGTAGAAAATAATTAATGTGGTGGGATAAAGTTTGAATCAAGATAAATATTCTATACAGCTTGGTAACATAATAGCTGTAAGTAATGTTGTAGAATTACTTTTAATAAATAACGTTTTTTTATGCAAAATACAAGGCAGACGTGCGTACGGCTCACCAGATGGTAAGTTGTCACCGCCGCCCACAGTTAACTAACTCAAAAAATTGTCTAAAAGTCACAAGAAAATCAGCGAAATCTAGAAGCAGGAACCTAAAACATTAGATACCTCTACAAAAAAGCTATTTACACTTACATGATACACCTTGTTCTTGAATAAGAAAAAAGTATACATAAAATTTACTTCAAAATAATTTAACATTTTTTATTACACAGCCTACGACAGCGAAACCAGTAAATATTTTCACAAGTCATCGTCACGTAATCATTATGAGGGGAGAAGTATCCCAGTACTTTTTAATATCCATAAAACTTGTTGTATAATGATAAAGCACGAACCGAACAGTTAACTGAACAGATAAAAAATATTGTATTAAATGCATGGGAAATATTAAGATTAGTTTGATATGATATTTTGATGCGTAGGTATATTTTTTTTTTCCTTAAATAGAATTATGGAAGTTGGATATTTAAATTAATTTTTTACTTTTGTAGTTATGACTTTGGGATGTCTAATTTAGTATTTGAAACTATCGATTCACCTGTGCATAGATATGATGATCATAAAAACCTATATTTTAAATAAATACTTGAAAGAAGAATAACAACTTGGCAATCGCATGAAAACATGTATAACAAATATCTAATACATCAGCTTCACGCTGTGTCCCGCACACTGCAGGATAGGCAGAGGGAACCTAGTGTTAAGACACTCCGTTTCCCACTTTCTGCCGAATTATGGAGGCATTGCAACAACGCCGCGCTTGACACCAGAGCGAAGAAATGGAAATATGAATTTAAGTAAATATTTCATCTCCTCGAGTAGGGATCGCACCCACAACCAGTCGGTTTTACAGTCACACTTTGTGCCCCTGCGCCATGACTGGCCTCTAATGTATATAATAATAAATTGGATTATTTTGCGATTTTTTTTTTGATGGCATCTCATTTCTTTTTGTAAATAGTCCTACTTTCCTCATTTCCCCTAGGTACCTTGTACTTCTTGAATTCCAACAACACATTATATTTTATATTACATTTTTATCTTCCCTGTTATTGTTTATTCCATTATATTATGCTTGTACAGGAATACTGATTTATTCACTGCAAATGTAACTTTGTAATCTTATATATTTATATGGGATTACAAAGTTGTTATTGCAGTTTGTGTATCTAGAAAACTGGGCTTAAGCCTGGATAAACTAAACACTATTCTAAATTTAAAGCTTTATATCTACAAGAAGTGCGTTAGAGTTTTGATCAAAAAAAATAGTTTAATTAATTCTTAAACTACTAGTTCAAATTGAATGAAATTTAAAATATACTGTGCTCATACAATGCTTAGTTACTTAAAATTTAAGCTTCTAGTTTTATTCACAACGAAGTTATAAGGAGTCGAAAAAGGATGTAAAATATTTGGAATATTGTAAAACCTAATATATATATATATATATTTTAAGGAAAACAATTAGGCCAGTCGTGGCGCAGCGGCACGCGGAAGTGTGACTGTAAAACCGTACTGGTCGCGGGTTCGATCCCCACTCGAGGAGATTGAAATATTTACTTAAATTTATATTTCCATTTCTTCGCTCTGGTGTCGAGATTAAGCGCGGCGTCGAGTTCTGCCACTCAACACACAATGCCTCCAGAATTCGGCAGAAAGTGGGGAACGGAGTGTCTTAACACTAGGTTCCCTCTGCCTACCCTGCTGTGTGCGGGATACAGCGTAAAGCTGATTTAATTTAATTTGATTTTTAAGGAAAACAATGTAATTTTCAATCGCCCAGTCCTATAAAAACTATTAGGTAAACAATGTAATTTTCAATAGCCCAGTTCTATAAAAACTATTACATACAAAGTAAAAGAAGAATCTACATGAGACAAAACCTTCGTCTACATATTTGCTACAGCAAGTAGGTATTAGCATGCAGATGGAATTTTTTCTTAGCGCTCAGGGCCTTTGGCAACTCCCAATACGTCGTTTCAAAGTAATGTAAATGTCCACTTGTTCTTGTAGTCATTGAGGAAACTGGGGGCAAGTGCACGGCGAAGTTTAAACAAACGGCTACTGTAGAATAAATTTAAGTTTACACACGTATGACTGTTTCTTTCTTGGCGTTCTGTAGTGCTTATAAACTATTTGAGTATCTCTATTTCTTTTTTTTTTTTTTGGAAAATAAATAACTTCTATTTTAAATACTTACATTTTACATGTGGTATTTACACTATTGTGTAATGGATATAGTATATAATCTATTTTATTTAGCATATTTTTTTAATAAAAACATAATTTATACAAGTATTTTTCAAATAAAATCACTCTAACAGTCAGGTTAGAAAAAGAGAAAGTCTAATGCGTAGTAACTTCGTTCATTGGCAACTCTAACTAGAAGGAAGAAACAATGCATATTTCTATATTTTCTCTTGACTGAAATTTGAACTATTCAAATATGGTGTGGTTGTATTTTTATTTAGCTGTACGTTGTATCCTGCATAAAGCAGGTTAATGAAAGGTAACCGAGAAACGGTATTGAGACATTTCGTTTCTATTAAGAAACTTCCGCTGTCCACTTTCCGCCGAATTCTCGAGGCACTGCTTGTTAAGTGGTGGAACTCAACACCGCGCTTTGCCTTGTTACCAGAGAACTCACAAGCGATTACAATACACATTTGTACTCCTGCTTCATGACGCCCTTTACTAATAATTAAAAAAAAAAAAATTAAGTAGGCAGAGAGAACCTTTAAGAGTTATGACACTCCGTTCCCCACTTTCTACCGAATTCTGGAGGCTTTGCATGTTGAGTGGCAGGGCTCAACGCCTCGCTTAGCCTCGACACCAGAACGGAGAAATGGAAATATAAATTTAAGTAAATATTCCATCTCCTCGAGTGGGGATCGAACCCACAACCAGTCGGTTTTACAGTCACACTTTGTGCCGCTGCGTCACGACTGACCTCTACTAATAATATAATGTACTTACTAATTTGGTAATTAGAATTAGTTGCATTAATTATAAATTGTAGTTCTATATATTATTCTAGAAAGGGCTAATGCTATTTATTACAAGGCGCTAGGGGCCTAGCTAGTTTCATAACAAACACAAATAAGCTGACGTGATCCGCTTACAAAGATTAAATACCTACAGCAACTTAAATGATTTCAATGGAAAATGAAAATTTATTACAAAATGCTTTGATTCACAGCTGAAAATAAAAGTTGAAACTAAAATTCGATTGTACAATATATCAAACCGGCCTTGACTAAGGTAGACAAAGAATTTCCTATTTCAGCTTCACACTTTGCCCTGCATAGTAATGTAGGCAGAGTGAGGTAGTGTTGTTGACACTACCTACCTTTCTCTGCCTGCATTGCATTCTCTATTTTCCCTTTGAGATCGAGACACTGCGTGCTAAGTAGTGGAACTCAACCAGGTGGTGGCATCGAATTCACAACCATTGCACTACAACTATTTACAATCAGGAGAAAATGACTATTAATTTTCTTCTGATTGTAAATGGTTGTAGGTTTGATTTCCACCCGAAGGAATGAATTATTTTATCAGTTCCTCGATCTTGTAAGAAGACAATGCGCGACGTTGAGTTCCGCCACTGAACCAAATAGTGTTACGAAAATCGGACGGAAAGGGGCCGTTCAAGTATTACGTAAGCACTGTAGGGGGGCGGGGGGGTCTTGAGTTTGCTTATTTTTGACGTTTTCAATGAAATATTTGTAAGAGGAATGCTTATTTTTGATGACATAGGGGAGGGCGGGGTCAATAATTGCAAAAAATCTGCTTACGTAATACTTGAACGGCCCCAAAGTGGGAAACGGAATGTTTTAAAATGAAGTTTTCCTCTGGCTACTCTGATATAAGTGGTAAACAACGTGAAGCTCATACGAAATAAAATATATTTCTTTAAGATAATATATTTCTTTCTAATACAACAGGATAAATATTTTTCTTCTTCTTTAAAATAGTATTTAAATATTTTTTTTTCCGCATTTAGCGGAGTAGATAGATAGAACCGATGATTCTCCGTAGACTATTTTATATTTATTTGTAAAGGCATCACTATTAGGTATCTGCCGCGTTTATCCACACAACAGCGGAGAAATAAAAACACGTACATTATCGAATCCATAACTCAATTTGATCCAATATCGTTAAAAATTCCTTCAACGCATTATTATTATTTTTTATTTATTATGTATCAAACTTATAATATTAACGTCGTTAAAAAAACCTTATTACTTATCATCACCAAAGTTATGATATTATATATTATGATGAAAAAAATGTCAATTATAATGTAATTGGATTT